>PVHX01006431.1:0-101184 GCA_004024805.1 Geosciurus inauris
AGGCTGGCTTTGAACTCGCGATCCTCCTGTCTCAGCCTCCCTAAGTGCTGGGATTACAAGCGTGAGCCACCGCGCCCGGCTTACGTTGGGCTCTCTTAATGCAGTCACATTTATTCCTTAAAACAGTCAACAACTACTGCTTTTATCATTTTTTAACATCAGCATTTGTCTCACTGGAGCATTGGAAGCCGTTGGTGTACTGATCACACAGTAAAGGGAATACTAACATTTTACATGTGCCATGCCAAGCTCTTTTATCAGGTGATGAGCTTTGAACAAAGGAAGGCAGAGATGGCTGGGTGGAGAAGGGGCAAGGGTAAGAAAGCCAGAGGTTAGAGGAGGACCTGGCAATGAGGTACAGCCTCCCAAGTGGCTCCTCACTATAGTTCTGAGCTTTGGGACAAAGGTGATGAGGAGCTGAACAGAGTTATAGACTGCTACTGTGTTTGGCCTGGTCTTCATGCCACAAAGATGATGCCCAGGCCTGTGCCACAGAGCTGTGTTGCTAGTCATGGCTCAGGGATCATGGCTTATCCTTTAGGAGGCACTGGCCAACTTCAGGGAAGGTGTTTGAGAGGACAGCTTTGCTACCAGGAAGGAAGAGTGGATGAATATATTTTAAAGGAGGCTGATAAAGAAATGCTAGCTAAGGTTTCCCAGCTTAAATAATTTGATTCTCAAAGCCACATTAGAGGTGGGGTGAGGTGGGGGTAACATGGGGTGTAAACTTATATGTAGAACTGTCTGAGTGGGAGTTCTCAACCCTTTGTTTGAGTTACAGCCTTCTTTGAAAATCTGCAGAAAGCCTCATATTGGACCCTCTGTCAAGAATAGACACAAACAGGGGCTGGGGCTGGAGCTCAGTGGTAGAGCGCTTGCCTAGCATGCATGAGGCACTGGGTTCACTCCTCAGCACCACATAAAAATAAATAAATAAAATAAAGGTATTGTGTCCATCTACAACTAAAATTTTTTTTTAAAAAAAGGAATAGATGTGAACACAGAATTTTACAGATAATTTCATGCGGTTCACAGACTTTCTGGAATCCACTCATGGATCTCTGGAATCCAGGTTTAGGATCTTAAGCAAATGTTATTGGAAGTGAGAGAATCCACCTCCTCATCTGCTCTTTTATAAACCAGGTTTCTTCCCTGAAACCAGATGGAAGGGTTTCTGTCCTATGCAACTTGGAGAGCCTTAGAAGAGACAGAGGTGAGCTATACACCTATCAGCATGTAGGACAGCACTGCCTCACGGGAGTGCAGAGGTGTTACTATGCTGCTTGGTGCCCTCAGGTAGATTTTTAGAGTAGCCATCCAGTAATAAACCTTATAGGATTAGGGGAGGGGCAGTGCAGCCTCAGAACTAGGGGTGATGCACCTTTCTGATGCAAACTTCAGAAACAAGTGACACCCTTTTTTAACAGTTTGTTCAGTACTTAAGCAGACACAGACCTCTGGAAATGGATGATATTAAAGTCACAACACTGGTAATGTCATGGGGAAATTCTTCCATTTGCATTACAGAGACATAATGAATGTGGGGAAGGTCCAATATCAGTACGATATTATATTAAATAATGCTTGCTGCCTGGATGTCCTGTCAGATGCATGGTAATACTTAACAGAACTCTTTGCCACCTCTGAAAGGAATTTAGACTGTCAGCCCATTAAATGCTCATTTCTAATGTGAAATTTTTAGATGAAGCCAATTTAGCTTAATTTACCAAGACATCTCTTCATGTGGGAGAGGAGGTGGGGAGAGTAGGGCTGGAGTCCATTGGAGCTGTCTCTGCAGAAGTCTGGAACACACAGGATAGAGAATGGCTTCTGTAGGGCATTGTGGTATCTGTCAAGGAAAAGCAACACCACCCTCCTGCTGCCTCCCTTTCTCTGGACAAAAGCATCACTCATGCCGCCATTCCAGTAGACCTGGGAATGATCTCGGGAAGCAGTTTCTCTTGAGCTTTTGAAATGGTCCAGGCATTGAAGGTTCTTTCTACAGAAGGCCAGGATGGGGTGAAGAGAAATTGTTGTTCTGAGATCCTGACTGGGGCTGCAGATGGAAGGGCTCGTTCAAGTACAGCAGCATCTTTGTGTTGCAGTTAGTGGTTTTACTTTTTTTTTTTTTAAATCCACTTCGGAGGGAAATCTGTGATTACATTTTTTTTTTCTCTGCACAGGTGCTAGAATGCATTGCACAAATACAAACATATCCCACTTTATGAGAAAATTTGGAAGTCATTTTCCTTCCATCTGTCTGAAGTAGACTGTGCTCTAAAACTAGCCATCCACCCACCCATTCTCCCACGCACCTTCTCGGTGACGAGGAGATGGCATTGTAAGAGAATGGAAAAAAAAAAGATGAACCCCGCAAGACATTTAAAAAGATGGCTTATTAGTATCATTTGGACAGCTATGAATAACACATGATAGCTTCTGGGACTGCATATTATTCACAGAAGAGTACCCTTAATTTTCCTTCTCTTTCCCCATTCCAGTGTCCCTTTATTAGAGACTTTCCTCCATCGAATTCCCCAATCCTTGCTGAACCTGAGTATTCGTTGATCACAGATTATTTTCATATGTCCACGGTGAGTTCTCGCCCCTGTAGGTAGGTAAGCAATGTTCCTTCAAAAGGGAGGCAGCGCCTGTTTCCAGGGGCTGGTGCAGCTGTATGCGCTCCGCACTCAGACAATCAGAGGCCCAGCAGGGCACCTTCCAAGCGCAGCTGCACAGCTCTCCTCCCGAGCTCTCCAAGGCACTGCGCCCTACGTGCGGATTCCAAGCTACATTTAACACAATTGCCCATCAGCACTTAGGAAGCAGTTACCACAGAAACCCAGCAGAGACCAATTAGTCACATGATTAAATTAATTAAAATAACCCAGGGCATCTGCCATCTTGCCTCTTTCTGCTACAGATAGCGCATGACCCAGACAGAACTGCAATTGGTTAGCAATACCGTTGTGTCTCCTAATCCTAGAATTGTCTTCTTACCCTGAGAGGGGGTTCTCCAGATTTGCTTTTCTTTCCTTAAGAACTCTCTTAGGTTGTTTTGCAAGATATTCCTCCTCTATGAACCAGGCAGTATCAAATTTACAAAACATCAGATTTAATAAACAGTAGGATTTGTTATGTTGGGGGTAAGAGGATTTGAAAACATTTTCCAATCACGCAGTTGAAGACTTTGGGAGGTTTTTAATGAGGACTAACAATGCATGCCAGAGGGTGTTCTATAAAGTGCATTTACACTTGACCTGAGTATTTTGTGACAAGTTGCAGAAACCAGACCATAGCTCCCCTTGTTAAAGAATAGGGATGTTGCGACAGGGCACAGGCGGCCTGTGTTACAAGATGGTCTTGAGTCAAGAATGATGTCTAATGATCCCACTCGGTGGCTTGTCATTTGTAAAAGGCAGAAATGCACACTCTGAAGCTAAACCAGTAAATCAGTGTTTTGTCCTTGATATGCTGAGTGACCGAATAATGGCCTCAAAAATTTCCATGTAGTCAAAGGTTTTCTGTTATGCCAGGGCTATACATCTATACACACACACACACACACACACACACACACACCAGCTTACCTGAATTCTCCTAGTGCTCACAGCAACATGATTTCTATCATCTCACACACTTTCTGGAGACCCCTCTGATCCATTACACCTGAGAGCAAATGACTGAATATAATTTGGAGGTATCAAAGGAGGTAATGGCATGGTTTCCCAATGCTCTTTCTTTGTGAATTGGCTGGACAAAATGGCATGAATTAATTATATAGCTTGACTGCTTTAATTTGTGCCTAACAAAGCAAGTGGTGCAACCTCCTCTATGGTCTTAACTCAGGCAGGAGAATCATAGTTGTACATGAATAAGAGGTAGCATGTAAATAATCAGCTTGCAGAGAGCTTTCAGCAGCTGTAGGCATTGGACTGGTTTGAACCTTACTTCTTCCTGGGTGAAACAGAGCCCAGTCAGACCTCGGAACAGATGTGTCCATCTGGCAATTCTGAAAATCAGGGGACTGATGAAAGAGAGCCATGTGGTAGTGTAAAAAGCTGTGGCCTAACATACTATACAATGAACCTCAAAGGAAATTAATTGGTAGCATGTCATCAATAGCAGTAATAAGAATATACATTTGAATCACATTTTATATTTTGCAAGGCATTGCAGACTTCAGCTTAATTTGATCTCTTTAATCTTTACCAATTCTTTTATTTATACATATATTTTGTGTGTAGTTGATATACTCATTTTTTCTTAGTGCAAGTGATTATTTCATCAATGAAGTATACATAATCTGAATGCAAAATAGAGCTAACACTATAGGTATACAGAAACATATTTCATATTTCCCTTTGAAATCAATGGGAAAATGAAAACGTATAAAACTGTATTTGTGTAAGTAATTAATAAATACCTCTGGTGGAAGTCACTTGAAAAGCAAAAAATAAATATATATGTATAAATGTGTATTTGTGTGTGTGTGTATTTGGGGGATACTAGGAATTGAACTCAGGGCTTGGTGCATGCCAGGCAAGAGTTCTGCCACTGAGCTACATCCCCAGCCCACAAAAATATATTTTAAATGTATGTTTTAAATATATACCTAAAACTATTAGTGCTTCTGTGAGCCATAGACTTGCTTTATATAAACAGAAATCTATTTTTTCTATGCACATACCAATTTTTCTCAAACTATGAAAAATTATGGAAGATATAGCCATTTGAAAACTGTTAATGGCTACTCATTTGAAAATGGAAAAATGAACCACCACAAATCAAGATGTACCTTATGTCCATTAGTTGTATATCAGGCTTGGTCAAAATGAGCCAAGCATATTCAAAGTTATTATAAAATGTGTCAGTAAATGGACACTGAGAACAATTGGAGGATTGGAAATAGATTTTGCTTTATTTGGTCACATTTTGTGTAGAAGACCCTTGATCAGTCATGAAATGAATTTCATACCAATACAAGGCATTGCCCATCGCCATTATTCTAAATTCTGGCTACTGAGGGGAACTCTGAGGAGCCGGGACTCGGTACAGAGGGGGCTTCTGGTTTTGCATGTTCTATTGCATTTTTAGGTTATTCTTTATGTCATCCCAACTCCTCCCATTCAACCAAGGAGAATCAGCAAAAGATGAACCTCTGTGTCAGGTATGAATAACTTCTCTCTTCTTTCTGCTTCCTCTCTCTGTTACCCTGCCATTTGTTGTATAGAGGCAAGAATGCAAAATGCAAATATTTTAGACTTAGGGTGCTAATTCATAGGATCAATCCTAACATGATTCGGAGACTGACACATTGTGAAAAAAAATTTTACAAAGTTGAATTTCTACAAAATTTGTGATTATATGAAATAGTAGCTGCCTTATTGATTTTTAGCCTTTTCATTTGGTCTTCCTGGCAAATTGTGGTTTTGCATACCTACTGACATACATAAGTGATTGAAGAAATCAACTTCAGATGACAGAATGAAACACTTAGGAAGTGAGTTTGTGTCTCTACTATTTTCATAAAGATCTAGTTGTTTTTTTTTTTTTAAATAGCAGAAGGGCTCGGCAGTTTTACCACTGCATAGTAGATTTACCATAAATCCTTTCTCTAATGAGGCAGGGGACAATAAATTAATAAATAAAACAGAATTAATAAGTAAAACTGCAGAAGACCAGGGCTGGCTAGCTACCTTGTTAGTCCTAGCATGCTAATACATGGCACACTAGGGAGAGAAGAAAAAATTTAAAAGTTACCCTAGTGATATTAAAAATTGAGCACATCTTATTTTATTCAACAAATTACTATTTAGATTAGCAGTTCCTATCACTCTATAAACACAACTGCTTTTCTTTTTCGCAGTATATGATACTACTTGATATCATATATTTTTTATAGCTACTTATTTGTCTATTGTCTGTTTCCCATTATCATAAAAACCCCATGAAGACAGCAATTTTGTCTTTCTCATTTGCTTCTGTATCCCCAGTGTTTGAAAACTGTGTCCATCATATTAAAGATTCTTGATAAATATTCATTGAATGAATATTCATTCAATAGGTCTGAACTAAATGAGAAATTGAATAAACTAGGCCTGGCTTTTGAAATAAGGAGCCTTGAAAGGAATGTTAATTTGTTTACCAAATTAGATTAATTAAATGTTTAAGGGAAAAAAAGCTAGTTTGTAAGCTGGTAGATAATCTCATTTGTACCATTGAGTGTTGGTGTGTATTTAGAACCTGGAAATCCATACAGAGGAGGTAGAGACTGCAAAAGTAAAGGCTACAATAGTAGCCTTATATTTTTTCTTCCTTCATTATACAAATTCTTTAGCACAAAGAATCTAAATGGACCAGAGATGAAAAAATTACAATAGAACTTAAGAAAACAATAAAAACAGGCAAGGAATAAGAAAAAAAGGAGATACTATAAAAAGACGGTGAACTGCAGTGTGTACATTCTCCTCTCTGGGGTAAATAGATCCATAGTCAGTGGGTCCTTAATCTCCTGATCACCCATCCACATGGCTTTGTCATGCAATCATTGGGTCACAGAAAACCTTTTCAGTTTAATTGGTCTTCCCAGGTTTGTAGCAGGAGTAATAATTATCCCCCAGCCTTTCAGTGATATCATCATATGAAACCTCTCGTTTCATGGTGTGTGAAAGAATGATTTGTGTGATGTTTGGGTGACGCGTAGATCTGATTATATTCCCTTACCATCATCCATATGTAGTTCGTACCTCACAGCAAACACAGATTCTTATAATTGAAAGTAGAAATCTTGGTCATCAGTCACAGGTAGTTTGCAATATGCATGTCAATTTCCCCTTTTAAAAGGAACTGTGTTCAGTGCATTGCATACAACTATGACCTTAGTGTGGGGGCGGAGCGGGGGATTGGTAGTGGGGGAGTCTGATGCCCCAGTGTATATTAGATGGAGCCTAGAAAAAGATAGAAAATAACTAATTCAAATGCCTTATTCAACATTTGAAATACTGCTTTGTGCCATAGGAAAACCATTCAGTTTTTCTCCTGTTTTTAAACAGACTTCAGGAGACTTCAACATCCCAAGTGACGTTCAGAAATACTTCTTGCACTTCTCTCCTGGGTCTCCTGTGTAGATCCTTGTGGAAAGGATAGGGCTGGTGCAGGATTCCAGAGGGACCTCAGGATCTCCTGACAGGACAATGCAAAACCAGGGTGAAGTCAGCCAAGAGTGACTCTGGAACTCTACCTGCTCCCCTCCAGGGTCTTGCTTATACCCACCCCCAAGGGGTTCCTTCCTCCCTGGCCCTTCTCCTTCAGGTCCTTGGCTCTAGAAGCCCACTCTTTCCTTCCCTAATACTTGATTCCTCAGAGCCTTCCTGACTCGAACTGGTTAGCACATTAGCACTTTCCCCACTCACCTAGGGAAACTCACAGTTCTTCCTATTTTTCAAGTTCTCTCTATATTAGACACTAGGCTAAATATTTCATGCTGTTTAATCCTCATGACATCCTAATGAAAAAGATGTTAGTCTCCCCATTTCACATAGGAAACAACTAAGACTCAGAGAAGTGAAATAACTTACCCAAGTTAAAGCCCATGAGTAAGTGTGTCTGTCTCTGAGGGTATCTGACCCACCAGGGTGAGATGCCAATTAAATCCACGTGGAATCTAAACATATCCCAAATCAGGGCTGTGCAGAACCTATCAGTCTAATAGTTCTGTGAGGCATTTTGAGAGCAACCAAGCTGGTAGATGGAGGTTGAAGTGAATGCTTCTTCCTGACTTGAAATATTTCAGCTCAATTTGTGCTTGAAGACATCACAGAAAGGGAAGCAAGTAGTATGCACTTCACAGATTTATTTAAATTTAAAAAATAATCCAAGCTAAATAGTTCATGATTGTCTGGAGAGAAGTTAGACTTCATAGGGGGAGAGAGTTTTAGCCAGATATTTGGACAATTTCCCCAGCCATAGCCCTTTGATTTCATACCTTTTATTACCTTGAATATTCTGTGCATGCATAGCATGGTTCTGATAAACCTCGCCCTGACTGAGGAGGCCATCTCCATGAGGTGGAGGCGGGGAGTCACTCTGGGCTGGGATGGGCATTTCCTGGGGGAGGTTCTTTCTCCTACTTCTGTGCTTGTGAGCGCTGCCTGTTGGGAAGCTCTGAATATAATGAAGGAGCTTGGCTGGTCAGATTCCTTGTCAGGTTAAGAAGCCCTTTGTTTCTGTTTAGTTTTCTGAAACAAGACAAATTATGATATTTTCTGTTAATTTCTTTCCTTAATGAGTTTCATTAAAATCAAAGCTTCCGGAAGACTGAGCCTTGACAGCTGTCTAAGGGCTGTTTCATTTACTGGGGGCTGCTTGGACTGAATAATTATTACAGCTTGATAGTTTAAAAAGAAGTAAGAACAACAGAGAGAAATAGATCCCTTGAATGGTGTGTCACACGTTTCTGTTTCTTCCTGTGTCTGGGATTCTGTGTGTTCAAAAGAGATCATTAAAATCATGTGTTCTTTGTACTAAAATATTATAAAATTATCACATGCTTGCTTCTTAATGTCTGCCTGGTTCTTTAATACTGAATTTCACTTAATGAATGTATGTTGAAAGGAAGCCTTTTAGAGGTTAATAATAATAATTTAAAAAAAGATCATCTTTGGATATTAGCAAGCCATTTGGTATGATGCCTTGAGGTCTTACTGAGACTACGGGCAACAGTTATTGTTCTGTTAACTGAGTAGGATAGTTGGCATACTCATTTGTCCTCCATCAATAATTTTTCTATTTGGTGTAATAAATGATACTTTAAATCATAACCAGAATTTCAAACTTTATGAAAGTAGTCTTACTTGAAGGCAAATCATTATTTCCCCCTTTACCCTCTACAAAGTGGAGAATGAAGTATAGTTTTGACATGTTGAGGTGCTGAGATCCCTTGAAGAAAGAACTGAACATTCTGAGATGGTTTACCTGAGGGGCAAACCTGAAAATTTTCAAAAAGAAAATAACATAGAAATTATGTAAAAATGTATCAGATAAAATGTATTTTGGTATATGTGATATGACATAATGTCTCAGAATTTTCAGCAAGAAAAAAGAAAGGATGGATGAAGTAAGTAGGGTAAAAATCTGGATAATTGTTGATGCTGATGAGAATTTGGGGCTTCACTAGTATCTCACTTTTGCATATGCTTTAGAAATTGATAACAAAATGGTAATAGGAAATATGATATGTATTAGGTAATGGTAATAGGAACATGATATGTAAGAAATAGAAAAATAATAAAAATAGATTATAAGAGTTTGATATTACCAAACCATTTCATAAAAATTATTTGAGAAAAAATTTTCACTGAAATTTGCATCATTTGGTAAAATTTTTTTCATTAGGAAATTTATATCTTTGAGAAAAAAATGAATGTGATATAACTCTAATCATTCTGAACAGATAGATTGATCAATTTAGGAGAAATTAAACTAGGGAGATATTCGGTAATTTAGAGAAGGATTTCTCAGGGCAGATCTGAAATTTCATAAAGGAGGCACCATTAGTAAAAATCAGTTTAGTGGCCCATGTGAGAGAAAGGAGAGTAAGATATAAATAGTGAGGAACTAACCATAGAAAAGAATAAGCTTTTCCATTGTCTTTATGTTATTCCTAAGTATTTTTTTAAACCTTTTACAGACAATAGGGCATTGCTTAAAGATTCATCTGTATGTCCAGAAAGCAGACACCCTTCTCACAATGAAATTTGGCGTGTAGGGGATGGAGCCTCAGAGCCACACCCCGCCGGAGTGTGGAGGCTCAGGAGAGCTCAGGAAAGTCCCCACCTCTCAGCTTGAGAGAGAGGGCAGAGTAGCATTAGCTGCTGGGAGAAACCCATCACATTGGCCAGGGTGACCCTTAATACCATCCCATAGTGTTGCACACCCCTCAGGAACACTTCCGAAGGCAGTCAACTGGTTTCCATTTTTGTACAGTTCTACTTAGTGATGGAGCGGGATGGGTAGCTGCACCAGAGAGTCTCTAAGTTTGCTTCAATTTCTGAGCTGCTATGATTATATAAGACAAAGAGAAATGGAAACATTTGGATGCAAAATAGGTATGTCTGTGTGAATGTGACTCTGCACACACAAATGTGCGCGCGTCTCCCTGTAAGGGAAGACGCATCCATATTGTGAGCTGTAGGCTGGCTGCCCACCAAGTAGCAGACTGAATGTAATCTGGTCCTTCTATTTCTTAAAGCTTTTAATACGAAGGAGCCTGGTCTCTCTCAAGAACTCCTCATTAAAGTGTAAAACACTCTCCTGTAGTTTTGACGCTGGGAAGGCACTATCCTTCCATGAAGTCTATCACTATCTTATGGAAATCTCTCCCCCAGGAGGTCACTGAGCCCAGAGCTGCAGCTGTGTTTTAATAAGGGCTGGATAATTTTATGACCAATAACATTTGTCGTTACACATGCTACAAGAAGGTTAATCAAATCTCAGCCTTCAGGGCATAATCTGGGTTCCCACAGGAATTTTCCTCCAGAATTCTGTGTTGGGCCAGGGAGGCTTGCTTCCCTCCTTGTACATTTGTTGTTGACCATTGTGCCATGATTTTGGATTTGTTCAGCGATGGTTTCTCTTGTTGTCACCAGAATATTCCAGTATTAAAACTGAGGGCATAAAACCTGAGTGGCATAGCTTTAAGGCGACCAGCTTTCAGAGCTCTATGCTTTCAGGCCAATCCTTTTTCAACTTGAAACTGTTGTGAGACTGGAATATTCAATCTATCTGTTTCATTTGCTTTGTGGAGCCAAAGTTTAAGGCAACTCGCAGACCTGAGATACCAAATATTTTTCCAGCGTTTCTCTGTTGCTTAGGAAACCCATAAACTGGTTCAAACATCTCACTTGGGGAAATACTGAAGTGACATTTAACTCAGAAACAAACTGCCTTTGGTTTGCTAAAGAAAACAGCATCACTGCCTGGAAGGGCAGCAGATCAAAATAAAGAGGGCAAGAGGGAAAGAAGAGAGGACTTTTGAAAGCTGAAGCTGAAGTGATTGCAACACAAATTTTGAGGTGGTCAGTTTTTTTATTTGGTTTGGATTATATGGCTAAATTAATCTATGGCATTTCAACTCATGCCATAATGAAGGAGTAAAGTTTCCCTGTCATTTGAAGGGTAAAGAGATCCCAAGAAGACTCAGTAGTATTTAATGAAGCAAAAGGGATAACATTGGTAACCAGAAGTATGACCTACTTGTCCATGGGTTCAAGGGTCTCTGTTGGGTTCTGTTTGAGATCTTCTCTCTCTCTCTCTTTTATTTTTTTTGGTATCAGGGATTGAACCCAGGGGCATTCAACCACTGAGCCACATTCCCAGTTCATTTTTATTTTTATTTTTTTAAATTTTGAGACAGGGTCTCACTAAGTTGCTGGGGCTGGCTTTGAACTTGTGATTCTCCTGCCTCAGCCTCCTGAGCCACTGAGATTACAGGCAAGTACCACTGTGCCTGGTAAGGTACTCTGTCTTGATCTGCTCTAGAATCTGTCGGCACAAGGTTGTCCTTGCAAGTTCAGTATGACCAAGGCCAGATGGTCCCCACCATGGTGGAGATTTCTACAGTCACTTACCCTTTCTCAGGCTGAGTTCTCTGAGTCCAGTATAAGCCATGTGCAAAGGGTCTGACCCCACAGTGGGTAATTATTGGAGTGTGTGTGTGGGTGTGGGTGTGTGTGAGAGAGAGAGAGAGAGAGAGATCTAACACCAGCTTCCCATATGGTCATCTGGATAGGAGGCAACTTGGGACTACTGTAAGTTCCCAGGACTCCTGGTCTGAGGCTAGAACCAAGTAGATATGGGATGGGTGGGTAGAGCCCAAAGACAGCAGCCAGAGTTCTAGGGAGTGACTCTACTCCTTAGCATTTTCCTGGACTTTGGCTATGACTGTGGAATATCTGGAAATAAGTGGAATGAGTAAATGCTGTTAACTTGAATCCAGAACTAAAAAACAAGGTTCTATTAAACTGTAGAATATGCACATAATCTCTAGGCCTTCGTGCTAAGCCAGAAAGACTAGAATATCAAAGTGAACCTAAAAGTCATCTGAGTATTCAGATTAATTGACCAGTCTCTGCACCTTCCAGATATAACCAATTATGGGACATTCCAAAGGACATTGGAGTGGAAAGGCACCCAGGCTTAGCATGCCCTTCCTATGCAGAGAGAGCAGTTAAACCCATGTACTCTGGTTGCTTCAAGCACAATCTTGTATTTTCCCCTAGTGGGTTGCAGCTCAGTTTGTGTCCATTTATGTGTACAAACAGATTTTTAAAAATTGTCCCCTGCTAAGGGAGCTGACATCTGCCGCTCTCAGAAATTAGAGATGACAGACACCCCGAAGGGTGAAAGGCTGTGAACTAATCTGCTGATTTTCCATCAAGAAGATAATCCACTCAGGCTCCACTATTCACAGAATAGACAGCATTGTCTAATCCTTGCATTTAGTGGAGATTTCAGGTGATGAAGGAAAGTGGTCAGCCTAGTTCTGATTGTTAACATTGCTGTCTTCTCCATCAAAACAAAACCAGGACCATTCTCACTCATGCCTTCCCCTTTCTCAGATTCAATGCAGTGCCCAGTCCACCCGACTCAGCAGATGATGAGACGCTTGATAGTTTCAGATTCCTCATGTTTGTCACCCTTTGAGGCTCCTTTCATCTGTAGTAACTACTTTCCCTCTCTACCATGGGAGAAAAAGAAAACAAGCAGCAAGACTTTTGAAAGGAAAGCCAGTGGAGTGGAGTTGAAAACAGAAGTTGCTATCTATTTTAGTCAGGCTCTTCAGGAAAGGGGGCTGGAATTGGAACCAGAAAGCTGTGAGAACTGAGGCAAATTCTCTCCACCTCTCCTTTTTCTCTCTTGCTATCTGTGATTTTCTCTGGCTGTTTGTTCCATATTTTCCCCACTGTGGCCAGATCACATTTCTTTTCTTCCCCATGCTTCCTGGTCCTAATCACTTCCGCATGTACGAACCCATCATGGCCTCTCCAGTGCCTCTCAGCAGTCTGACCTTTCGGGTCAGCTCTCATCCTAATCTGCTGCAGCCTCTTGGTGTATTCTAGTTATGTTTCTGTGGCGGGTAAGGAGTGGAGAGCTGATGGAATCAGCTCATCATTTTGCAGCAGGACACATCATGGGTTGCTGGACAATCTTATCCAGTGGCTACACTTGGGTCACTTGGCTACACTTGTGTCCAGCTCAGGTTGATTATGTGGTTAAAAAAGGGGGGGCTCCATTCTTTTGAAGAGTGTGTGGTGAGTACACACCTTGATTGATAGTTCAAGTCCATGGCCCCACATTTATTGAGCATATATGTCCAGCACTGTGATAGGCATCAAGAGTGATCAAAAGCTGAGTCTTCTGTGTCTCAGAAGGACTCAGTTTCTCATGCACTTCCTATTTATGTAGTATAGAGGGAATGAAAAAGTGCCCAGAACCAGAAGCTGATAAGAAATAGCAGGGAGCATGTTAGGCAGATGGCAGAAGTTTGGAGCTTAATAAATCATACACAGATTTGTTGTTCTGATCCAAAATCCAGAACACATTTTCTTCCTCTTTGGTCTTGCTCCTTGAGTGTAAAATTGAAAGAGGGACAGGTCCTTAAAAGTGATTGAAAATCCATGATGAAATCCAACCAATGGGACTCAGTTGAGATCTCATCTCCTTCTGACCACTCCAGCCTAAGAAGATGGCTCTGTCCTATTGCCTTGGCTAGCTGGGTACATGTCTAAACAAGCATCTGCCAACTATTTTATTTCCCATTAATGTGTTTATGTTATGTCTAATCTTAACAAAATAGAAAACTCCTTGAGAGAAGGGATCAGATCTTTCCCATGGTTCTCAGAGCTGATGTTCTCTGAGGTAAAATAAAATGAACCCAGAATATTAGAAGGAGTTCCTCTGGGAGAAGCCTTAGTTAATGTTTGAATATACTATGCATTAAAGTGCAGTCCAGTCCCAGAATTGGATTTGTAAAATGTTCAAGAATTTTGATGATGCAAAATCAAATAAAGTGCTTGAAATGCCCAAGAGATGAACTTTGAGGAGATCACCTCTTGCTCCAGTGAGGACATGGTGTGGAAATTGGTTGCTCAGGTGAAGGTGAGCTGTGATGTTCAAGGTGTGTCTGCCTGGAGAGGCCTGGCATAAAAGGATGTTCAAAGGGAGAACTAGAGGAGAGACTCAGAAAGTAGCCCAGAGAATCCCCACCTGCTCTGGTTCCAGAGTGAGTGTGTGGAAGGAGGGAGAGAATTTAAACTCAACTGGCTGGTTCCCTTGTGACCTGATTAAAAGGTCCATTTTAAGAGCCTGGGACTTTATCCAAGGATGTAATATCTCTTTCTCTTCAGTTAATATAGATTGCTTAGAGATCTCCATTAAGAATTTCGGCTGAACCAGTAATAATTATCAAATGCTATTGTTAATAGATAGTTAAATGGCAAGAGTCATTTCCAGTTATTGACATTATTATATTTTCTGTATATTTCAACTCATTAACAACAACAACAACAACAAAAGCAGCCACAAAAACACAACAAAGAAAAATAAACCTGAACAATGCTAGTGCTGAGCAGTGGGAAGTGCGGTCAAGTCGCCCACGGAGTCCTTATAAAACACAGTCTTTTAAATGTGTATTTTAATGTTTCTAGCAATTCGGCAAACTGAAACCATATTGAAAACGAATAACTGACTCAAATAAGCCAAAGCATGCCTGAGGCAACTCTAAGCTTCCCACCAATTTGGGGTTAACTTCCATCACTCCTAACATTTGTGAGAGGATATGATTCTAAATAACATAGACACGAAATAACAAATTCTACACACAGAATAAATTAGGTTAGGAGCAGCACACACTTCAGCATTATTAAGCCTGTTGCTCCTTCATAACTTCTGATCTTGCACCAGATGAAAGGGTCAGGAAGGGAGACCTGTGTCGTCAGATGAGAAGGAGCTACCAGCAGGTAGTTGGGACACTATCAGGCATTACCCTGGGTACCCTCTGCCCTTTTTCCTTTTGTGCTTTAAGCAGCCAGTATCTTGTAAAGAATCCTATATCATAATTCTTATTCTGTGCCTTCAGTCAGATCCCCTGGCTACACCTTGGTTTCTTCATTTGTGAAAATGGAGAATCATTCTCAGCAGGCTGAAAAAAGAACACTAGAAACCTTCATGCACTGACCCCTATAAAATCGTCTCCATTTATTAGCAAAATCTTTTAACTCTCCCACTCCCCTCCCTAACATATATAAAGCTAATAGAAAAGAAAGAAAGAACCATGATTTGAAATGAAAAAGGATTTTTTATATCACTTTCCTTACCTAGGGAATAGTTGTTTTGAAAGAGGTTTTTTTTTTTTTTTTTTTTAAATCATTATTAAAGGGGCAGGTAAAGGGAGAGTAGAAAAAGAAGAAAGGTCAGAGCGATCCACCACTTTGCCTCTTTTATGTCCAAAATATGCAGGGAGGTCTGAATCCTGAGCAATATTGGATTTTGCTTTTAGAAATGCTTAGGAAGGGAAGATGATGCCAGTGACTTTGTAAGGGCAACAGTAGCCCAGGGCACAACCGTGGGCTGAAGACCTGAAGATAAGAGGACAAAAAGAACAATTTCATCACTGCCCACTACCAAGGTGAACCTGAGAAACTCCACTAAATTGTTTTTCCATATAGAATTCAAACATTCCAAAAAATCAAGCAACAGAATATAGGCAAAGTTTTCCAGAAGGTATTGTATGTGTGTGTGGAAGGGAAGCCCATTATTGGGTTGAAACCACAGGACGAGGCTGGCCATGAGTTCCCACCTTGCAGAGATGCCTTTGTTGCAGTGAGTACGAAGCACACTCCTTAACTTTTCCTTACTCTGGCTTTTTTTGGCTAGTGTCACATCTTATAAGTCACAGTCTAGCTTCTCCTGTCCGTATTTTTTACTGCACAGAAGGTTTCCCAATTTGCAAGCGTTTGCAGCACGGCTGGGCCCGGAGATAAAACAGAATGTGTATGTAGTACAGTATGCATTCAGCTGATGCACAAGATTCTCTCCACCATATGTGCTAAGTAGTGTGCTTTTCACTCGAGGTGCCACTGCCAAAATCGCCAGGAGCACATGAATAAGAGGAGGAGAGATGCTGTAGGCAAGGTGGCACAGGCCTTGCCCCACCTGGGGAGGACACCTTGGCACTCTGGCAGCCACCTGCCTTCTTGTCCCCTCTTCAGCGCACATCTCACATGGCTTTCTAGGGTCCGCTATTACACAGCCCTGTTGTGATCCTGCTCCCTCAGGCTTGGCCCACTTTGCCAGCCATTGTTAAGGCAAGTGTGGAGTCCAGGTCGAACTTCCTGGAAGAGAGGAGAGGAGGTAATTAGCACTATGCTAATGAGGACAAGACTGGGGTTAAAAACTCATCAGTTACAGAGCAATGACATGAGGGGAAAACCAGTTGATGTGTTTTTATTCCCCCTAAATGTGTATCGTCCTTCATTTACCACAAAGTGTAGCTTTCCGAGATTTTCCTTTTTATAGATTTTTTTAGCTGTAAATGGACACGATACCTTTATTTATTTATTTATTTATTTTATGTGGTGCTGAGGATTGAACCCAGTACCTCACACATGCGAGGCAAGCGCTGTACCGCTGAGCACAACCCTAGCCCTTCTGAGCTTCTTTATAAGGAAGTGATACTGGTCTGGTCTTTGCGGGAGAATCTTCCAGTGGAAGATTCCTGAAAAGAATGATTTCATAATAAATAAGAAGAAGAAAAAGAAAGAAAAAAAAAGAGCAAGGCCCTAAGCAACGCTGTCTCTAAATAAAATATTAAAAAGGGCTGGGGATGTGGCTCAGTGATGAAGCACCCCTGGGTTCAATCCCTGGTACCAAAAAACTAAAAAAAAGAGCAAGAGATATAAAAGATTTGTCCTTTCTATTCTCTTCTTTGCATCTCCTTGTATCCTTTAGCTGTAAGTAAACCAGTCAAGAGAATTTTTATTTCCATGTTGACTGCCTAAAATTCAAATCATCATCTCCTTCAACTAGACTGAAAATTTACTATTTGTATTTCTGGCCAAAAGATGTTAGTGGACACACAACTCAAAATCTTTTCTAGGGTTACACTGTCAGTTACATGGTGGTTTCAACCGCTCTGTCATCAATCGGGTGCAGAAAACAAGGCCTAGCCCTGCTTAAAGAGGGAACAAAGCCACAGGCAGCCAGTTCCTCTCACCCTGTCCTTTAGCTCTCAGTCACCAGTAGAGGAGGCCCCAAACTGCAATGGAAAATGCCTGACAGAGAGGAGAGTTGGTCTATATTTGATGAACATCCACAAAAGTGTAACAATAGTGTTGTTATAATCCATTGCTTATAACAGTGTTCATTGACTTTGAGTTACTTGTAGGCTTCCTTCCCAAGCGTGTTAACAAATAGCCTCTGGGTGAGTAGAAAGTGGAATGTTGGTGCTTATGTTCTTCACCAATGCTAAAGAATCTACTGCTTTTGACTAGAACCACAACCAAGGATGGCCCCGAGGGCTACTTGCATGCTACCATGCCTCTTCTGACCAGTGGGGCTGGGAGCTTCTTGCCTGGTGAGGATCTAGTTGGAATGGCAGGTCTCCTGGGTTTCAGCCTTGTCCTTTGTCACTGTGGGTTCTGGTGGAAGGTTATGTTCATTCCAGGGGAAAGAGTGGGCTGATGGCAGATGCTGTCCTGTTCACATGGAAATCCGGGTGGGCAGAGAGACAGCTGTGGTAGTGGGTGCTCCATGAGAAGTGAGGGTGCTGTGCTCTGGAAAGGTCAAAGATAGGAAATAGTGGGGATGATGTTGAGTCATCCAGGAAACCTGACCGACTGTCCATGGTGGCCAGCTGGCATCTCCATTACTAAACGCCAGGGGTCAAAGAAGACATGTCCTGCATTTTATCGAACTCTCTGTACAGTAGGAAGGGTTTCTCACAGCCTTGCAAAGCACCTTTGACAGAGGAGAAGTCCAGTCAGAGCCTCTCGTGCTTGCATGACGCATTTTCACTTTGCAGTGGTGGTGACAGTCACGCTGGAGCTTGATTCTCTTTCATTGTGTAATTGGTTATTTTAACACAAACTGTGACTAAGGAACATGATTACACACCTGTCAGCCATATGACGGGAAAGAGAGCTGTCTGTGAGCGGAGGAACAGGCCACATTTCTACTCGGGTCTCTGTGGAGTCTTCTCCATCAAAGATGTCATTTTTCATTTTTACCTTGAAACAAGACAGACATTATAGCTGCTGCCTTGTCTGTATCGGTTATAGGAATTGCTGCCACAGAGGCTAATCTTAACTAATACGATTTCATTTTGATTATATCTTTGTAGACATCAGATCCTAGAGGACAAGAGGGCAGGATGTAATATACAGAAACAAATGAGCATAAACGTTATGTGGTACTTGTAAAGCAGCTTCCTGTGAAGGCAAGGGGTAGGCATCTAGATGTTTTATACAAGGAGGACATTTTACTTTAAGATGAGATCAATTAGTAAGTAAAAGGAGGCCTCTTTAAGTTGCACAGGTGACTAAGAGATGGGAGTTCTCAGTTATGCAGAATAAATTACTAGGTGATGATGAGTCATGTCTAAGGATTATAAAGAAAAAATGGCATGTCCGAAAGATGGGGATGAATGTGTTAAAAATAAATAAATAAAAACTAAACGTCAAAGACAGCAATTTTGAACTGAATTCAAAAGTGAATAAACACCTAATAAAGGCTGCAATGTTTACTTAAAAAGAAAACTCCTCAGGCTGGGCATGGTGTTGCATGCCTGTAATCCCAGCAGCTGGGGAGGCTGAGGCAAGAGGATTGCAAGATCCAAGCCAGCCTCAGCAAAAGTGAGGTGCTAAGCAATTCAATGAGACCTCGTCTCTAAATAAAATACAAAATAGGGCTGGGGATATGGCTCAGTGGTTAAGTGCCCCTGGGTTCAATTCCTGGTATCCCCCCAAAAAAGAGAACTACTAAGCCAGGCGTAGTGACACACACCTGTAATCCCAGCACTTAGGGAGGCTGAGACAGGAGAACTGCGAGTTCAAAGCCAGCCTTAGCAATGGCGAAGTGCTAAACAACTCAGTGAGACCCTGTCTCTACATAAAACACAAAATAGGGCTGGGGATGTGGCTCAGTGGTGGAGTGCCCCTGAGTTCAATCCCCAGTACCAAAAAAACCCCAAAAAACTCCTCAGGTAGCTCAATAGTAGAGACCTTGCCTAGCAAGTGCAAGGCCCTGATAATCAAGTGGGTTAATATGAAAATCTTGCTTAGCAAGAATTCTTTGGTGTGGTGAAGTCTGTGGGGTCTAGCAATACCACAAGTCCTGGGCAAATGGGGGTGTTTGTTGATGGAGATCCTGTTCAGGGAACACCTAACATGTGATGAGATCAAAACAGGAGAATGCTATTCACAGGGAGCAGGAGAGATAGAAGTGGCTATGAAGTGTCAATTGTGTTTAGGTCAGTGGAGGATTAGGATCCTGATTAGTGGGTGTGTTGATGCATTTCTAAGATTGCCTCAAACCTTCACCAATGTCTTCTGATTGGCATTTGTCTTGGTCTCCAAGCATGCTTTTAGCTGCATGCAACTTAATTTTAATCAAGACTTTAATGATAAGAAAAGGTAGTGAATCCCCATGCCTTCCGGCCAGATGCATTTATTTTTCTCTCTAGGAAAGAAGGCAGATTTGTGAAATCTAAGTAAATGTCACACCGATTGCTTACTCTGTGCCAGGCATCGTGTGGGGCATGTGAAGGATTGTCTTGCCTAATCTTTGCCGCAGATTTCTGAGCTGGATGTTTTTCCCCCATTTTACTGATGTTTAGGTGCCCTGTCCCCATCAGTGATGACACCAGGAATCAAACTCCAGTTGGTTGACACCAACTGGCCCTCTTCACCCCTCTCCGTACTAATATCCTCAATCTAGTTGCACATGGGTGCTTGGTGTTTTTCTTGCTACTTGCTTTTCCTTGTCTACTTATGAGAACATTTTCTCTTTGCCTTTTGTAATTGGTTTCTTTTAATTTTACAAAATTATAATTATTTAAAAAGCTAAATTTTAAATAAGATATAGATGTGTGATGTTTAATACTTTATGTATAGAGAGAGCCTGGCAAGGGACCATTTGCTTTATTGTTATCATTGAACTTAAAATATTAAAATATTTTGACCATATGGACCAAATACAGTTCAATTTATGTGCATAGTTACCCAAATTGCCTACTCTTGCCAGGCATGTAGCGATGCTCAACAAACAAATGAACGAATGAATGAATGGAGAGCCAGGGGTATCATCATGTAAGTTGCTCTGCCACTGCTGTCACAATGCCTCATATAGTGGTTTTATATAAATATAGAGTAGCGTATCCTAAGTTTATGGAATTGCACAAAATATTTTTATAATTCAAAGGCAGGGTCTGTCATCCCTTAAGGCAAAGAAATGAATGAAATTTATTACACTTGGACACTTGATTACCTGTAAATGCTGCTAGTTTTTATTAATAAGGAATGTTTTAAAGTATTTTTTTAGTTGTCAATGGGCTTTGTGTATCTATATGCAGTGCTGAGAATTGAACCCAGAGCCTCACACATGCTAGGCAAGCGCTCTACCACTGAGCCACAACCCCAGCCCCAAATCTTATTATTTTCAAAAGGAATTCTATATTGAGTTTTCTTCCTTTGTGGCTGCTGAGGACTTCATGAAGCAGTCACCGAGTTGGAAGGTTCTGGAAGTGGTGATGCCCTGCCCAGTGGCCTCTGGTCAAGAGCCTCCTTCTGGTGGACGCCATCTACAGGACCAGTGGGCAGCTGAGATACCAGGATCTGGAGGAACTGAAATAGTTTGGGAATTTTGGTAACTAGAAAGGTTGGAAGGTGAGGGAATGGAGCAAACAGAAGGGTCTGGCTGTTCACCATGCTGGCTGCAACCACATTATTTTTCTAAATTTATACCAAGAAGGGATGTGGAAACACAGGTCACATTTTGTTGTTTCCTCTGGCTTTGACCCCCAAATATACCTCCTAGAAAGGTAATAATAACAAAAACAACAATAAAGTATGTGACAGAGGAGCAAGAATTAACTAAAGTTGTCATGCTTAACTTAGCCTGATACTCAGCGGTTGGCTTCACCAGGCGCATCCTTAAACCCCAGTCAAATTCTGCTGAAATGATTATTCTCTATTTAAACATGTCACAGTCCCACCTTTTATTACCTCCATTCATCATCTGCTGAATGGCTGGGATTTAAAATTAAGACTCCAGAGAGTACCATTTGAGCAGAGGCCATTATTTATGAAGCCCCTCGGCCGCCATCTTTACATTTGGTTCCTCTGAGAGGCTGATTGGTCCTGGGTTTGATAATTTAGGCCTTTTTCCTCTTTAAGCCTAATGACGCCTCCGTTAACAGGTCAAGTGGCACACGGATGGTAATTGAAGCTGTCAGGAAGACTAGTCTGTTCAGAATCACATCCGGACTCCACACTCTGAAAGACTCAGGGGCAAAGCCAATGGATGTGTCACCCCATCCTTCTCCTGTGCCTGCATTCACTGGCATAAATCAGCTTCACCACATGTTGGTTGGAACATTTATGTGGATAGAGCACAGTAAAAGTCAGGATTTCATTCCAGTCCTGGGCTTTCCTCTTCATGTTCAGGCTGATTTTCGATCTTTACAAACATTGTATGATCCTCAGTATATTTCCTCCTAAAGAAATCTTATTTGTAAGACAAATTGTAGAATGCTGCCTATAAAACAGTCCCAAACCAGAGCAGTGACCAGAGCAGGATACCTTCCTGCAGGCCAGAGGGAGGATCAGAGTGGCAGAATGAAGCATATCCATGGAGGACAGCAAGCTCTGGCCAGACCAAGGCAGGGTGTGGGTGAGCAGGGATTGGTGGGGAAGTGCGCCCAAAATTGAGCTGGCCGGGAGCCAACAAGAGAGCAGGGTGATATCTGAGAACAGCCTTGGAGCATCTGTGGGCCTGCTTGGTTGGTGGGCACCCAGGGATGGCGTAGACTAAGGCTGAGCTTAGGAACCATCCAGAGAAGATGTAGACAATTCTATCATATCCAGACTCTGATTATGGCATTTCTGTGGTTTCTGGTGTGAGAAAAAGATGTTGTTGATCTGAGTGCTGAGCCCTATTACAAACAGCAATTGTGACATCATGTCTTTGACGAGTATTTCTGCTAGTTCAGAATTTATACTCCTCGACCTCAGAATTAGAAACTAATTCAAAGACACTATTTGGCTCACTTGGTGACTCATAGCTGTCCATGAGTACCTTCTCCAGGGTTATGCCCTTTGAGTTATTTCTTCCAGAAATGGTGAGAAATATCCATTGATTCATCTACATCCTCTCACATGTTTTCCCATGTTGGTCTCCCCCTTGCCAAGACCTGTGCATGTGTGACGTGATAGGTCACGATGGAGGGTGTGTTCCGTGACTGGCACGGACCAGGCTAACTCATCCAGGAGCATAACCCAAGCCTCTTGCAGCACACACCCAGCACACTCCCACTCTACCAGCTAATTAGCTATGGATCTGCTCAGGGCTACATTGCTGTATATGCCTCCTGGTAATAATGGAGGCAGAGGGTGGCAACTAGCCTTTGGCTCTGTCAACACCGTGCCCCACCACCTTGAACAATCACTGCAGGCCAGGCCTGTTTCTTAGCAAGGCAAATACAGGGACCTAGTTTAAAAACTAATTTATCCAAGGGTATCCACTGCTTTGATGAGCTGACTCATGTTAACCAAAGTCACAATCTCAGTCTGCATTTATGCACCAGAATGTCAAGTGAATGAAATCAGACAACACAAATGCCCTTTGTAGTCTGTACAGCATCATCTACAGGATTAATAAAAAATAATGTAATGTTGATGATGCTTTTAGAAATTCACAAAGGAAATCTCTAAAGGATCTGAATAGTTGAGTGACTTCTGTAGCCATGTCTTTTCTGGTATTAAGGGTCCTACATATCATAATCAATGATCTGAAGGTGATTTAAAAAGTCAAGATAAATAAGCGGGTTTAAGGATTGATTTCATCAATTTTGAAGTTCTGGCTCCCTCAGGCTGTGCCTGAGACCTGCTGACGTGTGCTGCTCTGCTTCTTTTACTAGGCTCTCTGAGGACCCCCCACCCCTGCTTCAGTTTTATTTGTCAGTAAGCACCCTCCTTTCCTAATTTCCTTAGTGTATTCAATCTTGGAATGCAAAACCAAATAATTATGAAAACCTCCCTTTATTAATAATATATATTTTAAATTTAATGACGCCAGTATTTCCGAGTTATTGCATACCGATTTCCTCCTGCCACTAATACAGGGGTAGTAAATCACCAGGGGATAGAACGGGACCCTGGAGGCACGCTGCCTGGGTTTGAATTCTGGTTCCACCACTTGTTAGCTTGTATGACTTCGCATAAACTATATAACCTCTCTAAGCCTCAGTTTCCTCACTTGTTAAAATGGAGATAATGATAGCACCTACCTCCCCAGGGATTGCGTGTGTAGGTATGTGAATTAAATGTGCTAATGCATGCAAAGCACTTAGAATGGTGCCTGGTGTGTACCTAAGGGCTGTGGAAATGTTAGCTGCTATTAACCCTGATAACATGCAGAGCAGTATCTTAATCTGTTAGTGGTGTGCCTTCGAGTTCCACTGGAGGCCCGGCTATTTCTGGGGGAGACATTTTGTAGATAATAAAACTCCTCCATAATATCAGGATCCTTTTCTAACCCTGCAGATGGGGGCTTGGAATCCTGTTGTAGACCTTGCCTATTTTATATTTTCTCTGCTTTCTCAGGTCCTCCATGAGGTCTGCATATAAAGATACGAGCCCAGCTCCCGCTGCCTAGTCATTTCAGAGATCAGGAATAAAAGGACTAACAGAAATGTCTCGATTAGGCCAATTACTTAAGCATTTTATAGGTGCCAACCAATAGCAAAGTGGAATCATTTGTGTTCCCCTGCCTTTTGTTTCCCCTCGGGTCTCTGGGTAATAGATGCAAATGAAGAGTGAAAAAAAGCCAAAAGGCAGGCAGTGGGCGGAGGAGGGAGTGGGGGAAGGGAGCAATCAAGGAGCTGCGATAATCCAACGCGGATTAAAGGTCCTGGACTAATCAGAAGCTGCCAGAGTGTGATGGTGGTGAGGCTTTAGCTGACAATAAAAAAGAAGGGGGCTGCGTGCCCTAGCTGTTGGGTCTTACCTGAAAACACTTACCAGACAAAGGCACTCAGGTGGCCTGACAAAGAGCAGTGCAAGATAAATGCACAAGGGTCACCTGTCCAATAATGGAAACGTAGATTTAAAAATAAAAAGTAAAACCAGAGATTTTCAGAGCCACTTAGGAACCGCTCTGATTATCCCAGGCACGGTTGTAATATGCTGGGACCAGCATGATATATTTTAGCCCATGTGGCAGCTGTATTTCGGGCTGATGTGGAATCTGTTGCCATAACTGTTGTGCGATCCATTAGGGCCCCCCGAGTAAGGGCAGCCATTAATCAGGCCCAAGATCAGCCGCACACGCATGCGGCTCTGAGTGGCTCTGACCTGACATCTTTAAAGAGATGCTCATGGAAGCCATAAACATGATTCAATTCCCATTATCTTCATGTTGCATATTTGTTACTGTTATTCTTTGAAGACTCCAAATTGGATATTAAAAATTTATGATATATATAAAGGTTTGCATGGAGTGAAAAAAAAAAATAGCTACAGCAAATAAGTCCTCATCCATCAGAGGTGTGTGAGCTGTCAGAGAGCCTGTGGAGGTATGGAGCAGGCCTGTCTGCTTGCCAGTGGAGGAGAGTTATTAGGAGGAACTTCACTGGGGAAACAGCTTCTCTCCTTTGGTCTGCATGCTAAATGGGAATTTAAATACATTTTGTTAAAAGAACAAAGTAAAACAGCACCACTGCAGGAATCCCCATGGACAGTCTTCCAGAAGCAGATGAAAGGGAGGGCAAGGGTTCCTGATGCAAAGATTAGTGGCAATGTGAACTGAACAGATGCCTGGGTCCAGAGATTGATGTTTCCAGGTTCCTGGAGACTCTCCAGAGCAGGGAGCCTGATGCCAGGTAGGAGTCCTCTGCCCAGCAGAAAGCTTTCTGTGGGAGCTGCATGTGCACACAATTCAGTCTTTTCAGTGACTTGAATATTTACATAGAAGCAACTCATACTGTAGAGATATCTGATTGTACAGGTAGGCAGTTCAGAGTAGAGAAAAACAAAACCTGGGCCTTGGCTTAAGGCATAAGAAAGGGTTAATGAATCCATTTAACGTATATTTTCAGGGTTGTTTGTTAGACAGGTATGGCTGGGGCTTCATACAGTTTGTATCCTCAAAGTCCTCACTGATTCAAGGGGGAACAATCATCATACACACAATGCAATGGATGGGATGGAAACATGTACAGGGACACCAGGCATAGAAACCAGGTTAGGATTAGGAGGGAGAATGCATGAATTGCTTCCTAAAGAAAACTGCAGTCTGAATTCAGGCTTAACAGATGCATAAGAATTTTCCAGAAGTGGAGAGGGGGGATGTAGCCTAGTTTTGCCCAAAGAAAGAGGGTAAAAGAGAGGAAACCCAGCTGAAGGGAGCAAGGGGTTCAGTCACGAGGAGCTGGGCTGCTGAGAGGAGAGCAACTGGGCAGTAACTCAAGGGGGAGAGGGAGCTACTCCTGAGACCTCCCCGTGTTATTCCAGTCAGGGGCAGGAGTGACGGGAGAGCTCCTAGGTGTCTTCACTGAAGGACAAAAGATATGAGCTGTCACAGAGATGTCATGAGGGTGTCACCACACTGAAAGGCAGTATGTGATAGTTGGTGTTCATCCTCTCTGGGCTTCCTCAAGAGAATGTGGGTATGCGCTTGCAAAAGGAAGGATAGATCAGACAGTAACACTCCAAGAGTTTTCCAAAGTGGAGTCTTTGTTCTGTTTCTTTGAGTTTTGAAAAGAAATTCTGTTACTTCTGGTTCAAAAAAGTAGTTCTAAAATATGAAATTAATATTCTCCCTTTTTCTTTGTAACTCTTCATCTTTAAACCTTTTCTCACAATTTGAGGTGCACTATTTTTGATGTTCCCAAGTCTGGTAACACCACCATATATGTGGGCTGACATAGGCTGCATCTGCTGCAGCTTGGAAGGCTGAGTCTGGAACCTCTGCTATACTTACCCCAGTTCTGATTCCAGGCAAAACCTTGCCTTGTTTTCAAAAGAAATCCTGAAATCACAATGAAACCCAAATGTAAACTCCCAGTCAGCACAGGGATGTAAGATCAGAAACTTCATTATTTCTCCACTCACATGACAACATTGTTAACCTCTCTGTTAAACCTGAAATATCACACATCTTTAGGATAGATAAGTGGGGCTGTTTCTAGAATGTTCCACATTATTCTAAAAGAGTTCTCCAGAAGAGAAGGAATGCTGATCTTGCTTGAAATCTGGACATGGTATCAAGCCTTTGGCCCAGAGGAAGAAGTGAATTCTTTGGAGGAGAACTAAAGTTTGCTGTATGTAAGAATCAAAATTTAAAATCTTTGCCTATTCACAGGCAAAGAGAGGTGAATACAAAGTTTAAGGCAGATGGTCTTGAAGTTGAGAGGCAATTAGCCTAAGTTACTCACATAATTTAATATTTATTTAAATCTTAGGTCCACCATGAACATGGATGTGTGACTGTCAGCAAAATGGAGAAGTCCCTGTGCAGTTTCATTGAAAGATTTTTTTTTTCCTGTTATGGCAAAAAGTGAAGTTTTCTTAGAACAATAGGTCAAAAATGCACCTTTGGCCTGACAATCACATTTGTCATTATACATTTGTAGTGAAATGTAAAAAATAGTCACACATTTGCATTTCCCAGTGGTGGCATAAATATTAGTCAGAATAAAGCTACTGGGAATAAGACACATGGAGAGAGTTAGTTCATCACGAAGTGTCTTGACGTTCCTTCTTTCAGAACTTGTCACTCCAGAACAAAGTCAGACATCAACACAGTTCTCTTGGCCCCAGCGGCTGCCAAGAGCTGCCAGTAGGGTGGTCCACTCCCGTTAGGCAATTAGAGAAGGCATTGTCTGTAGAGAATTTAAGAACAAAATAAAACTGGCTAAAAGTTGTTCTGCCTTATGTTGCTACTATGAGCCGGTGATTTTGAACAATTTCAGTGTTTGCATCCTCCTCCCTGCAGGAGATGGTTGGCTCCCTCTGTATCCCTTAAGTATTTGTCCAGTACCCTAAATGAGGCAGATGTAGAGTAAGGCACTGGCTTTAATATAAGATTATAAAACATATGAGAATAATGCTGCCTGGAGGGTAAGGAGATGTGCATGGATTCTCTATCACATTGCCACCAGGTTGCTGTGGAAGGATAAGTTCATTCTTAGCACTCACTACACCAGGCAATGGTCCAAAATGATGATGGGAAGCCAGACCCGTTCCTGCCTGCCACAGGCTTGGAGACTTGGGTGGGAGACAGAAGTCACACGGATGGTTGCAGGGTTGTGACTGTGTTGTCAAGAAAAAACCAAAGTGGAGATACTGGCCTTGGTATTCAAGAAGGCCTTTTTGAGGAGTCAGTATAGTAGTTTTTCCAAGGCTATTCGTCATACCAGAAACTAAGAAACAAACAAAGAGAAATTTTGGCCTATAGCAGCTAGTCATGGAATATCTTGATTCTTTAGGATAACGCCCATCTCAGGGGGCCACATCCTATGGCATAAGATGACTCCAGAGATGACTCCAAGTCAGAGAACATTCTGCCCACTAGGCCAGGGGCCTCCTCTTGGTACCTGTAGGTACTGTCCTTAGATCAGTGGTTCCTAGCCCTGCTTCTACATTACCATCACCTGAAAGAAAAAAAATCACCCATGTCAGAGCCTCACTGTGCACCAATTAAGCCAGAATCTTTGAAAGGTGGCAGGGGTAGGGGGGCAGTTAAGAATATGTTTAAAAAAAAACACCCCAGATTATTCCACTATGCAATCAGGGTAGAGAGTTACTAGCTTAGACGAATGCACACATTCCATTTAGTCCTATAATGAAGATTTAAAATTTCACATTACAAAACTTCAGAATGCAAATGAGATCACCTTGGTGAGAGGCAAGTGCTAGTGCTTACGGGTGCATTTTGGAAGCATTCCATTTCTGTGCCGTGTGCTGGAGACACAGAGGATGGCTGGAGAGTAGAATTTCTTGGGCTGTGGGGTTAGCTTGGGTGTCAGAGGGCCCACAGGGCCATGGAGATTTAATGCAGAGGCAAAGATAAAGGCTCAATAAAGAAGCAAGTTTCTGTCTCTTTAGACTTCTCAATCTCCCTAACCACCCCCCGCTCCTTTTTTTTCCATTATTGTTTAATTTAACCTCATAAACTATGAGACCTTATATGAAATCTGTAGTTCTTTTGAAGAATCACATCCAAATCTTAAATAATGGGATTTTTTTTTTTTGCCTGTTAAACACATAGAAAGTATTGTGAGCACCTTACATGTAAGTGGAATGAATGTATTTTTGCCACTAATGTTGAAAATATCCCTAGGCATCTGGTGTGTATGAATGTGTATACATAGTACATGCATAATAAACATATTCCACCTTATGAATATTTATACACAAGATACATATATATTGAATATAGACATACATATGTAAATAGTACCCCTTGTAAACTATATGCAAATTGTTTCCAAGCATATGTATCATAGTGCATCAGGAATATAATAAACCTACCACTAAGTTTAGCATATTTTTAGGTGGCGTTTCTACAGAGTTGTTTATGGTAGGGTCTAGTTACTATCCATATACATGTATATTTTTTTTTCAATCATGTCAATGTTAAGTATGAACTAAAAGTCACTGGACATGGCACAGTTAGAAAGATGAAATAGATGTGGTTCCTTCCTTTAAGAGACCCACATCTACACCTCACACAGTGGCTTAAAATGTCGTCGTGAAGAATCTAGTATTGCTGCTGCCCTAACTGCCTTTTGTTCTATATTCCACTGCTGCCTCTACCAGTTGAGGTTTCAAGTGGTTCTCCTTTGAGCTACATTAACTTACACCCTGATGTAGCTGCAGAGTGGTACCAGTGTGCTGAGAAGGAACATCATTGGTTTCAGTTGCCTTGACAACCACTGGACACAATAACACCCACTTTTTTCTCTGTCACATATAGTTAATCCTATAACTACATTTTTATTGTACTCAGATTCAGTGTGGGGGGGGGGTGGAAAGGTACAATAAAAAGACCTCAAGTCCTAGAGGTGTTAATAAATCTCAAAAATGAAACCAAAACAATTTCCCTGCAAACTTCTTATAACCCAACCATTACTGACCATGACATTCCACTTCCAAATTCCATCCAGTTCCCTCCTTGCAATAAGTAGCAGAAACCTTTAATAAAAACAAGCAATGCATTCTCAAATGTACAAAATATGGGTCCTTTTCTAAAATAACAATCCCGAGGATAGCTGGGGAGCTCTTAGTGACACACTCAGGGCAGATTTCACTCCATTAAAGGAGAAACATACATAAGTATTGTCCCCGCTCTGCCACTGATGTGTGCTTATTGTTTTCTCCCTCGCAATCCATACATCACAACAGGTAGTTCTCAGCTGTTCCCTTGGTGCCAGACATACATTTTATCTAAAGAGACAGCAGACAGAACTACCTGCTGCTTCCTGTGCAGCTCTCCCTGTGTTTCTCTCCTTTTTCCTACTTCACTGGGGCTTTTAAAAATCAGCTGGCAGGGAGCCAGGAGCTCATCATTTTAATGCAGTGCAAAATGGAATATGCATAATTATATGCAAGCCATATGTGAGGGAGACAGCTCAGCTGTGAATTTCAGGAGGCCAGGAAAGAGAGAGCAGTTAGGGCTAAGACGAGATGAGAGCAGAGCAGAGAGCAAGTGTCACCCAAATGAATGGTTTAATGAGTGTGCTGCAGGCACGCCCCTTTCACCTACCTCTCCCTTCTCGCCAACTCCAAACCAGAAACCGATGGAGATTAGAAAGAGAAGACTATATGCAAGTGGTATTGCTAATGGGTTTGGTTAATGTCTCCATTTAAACTTCAGCTTTCTTAATTAACAGTGTAGATCAAAATAACCAGTAACTTATAATGCAGCTTCTTAATTAAATCTTTTCTTTCTTTCTTTCTTTCTTTTTTTTTTACTGCATTTGATTGAAGAATCATTGTTCTTATTAGATCATCGCTCCATTCACATTTTTATTTAAAAATTGAGGGGAATCAGTTTATCTCTTAATAGTATTACAATGAAAAATATAACTATGCAAATTGCTTTTCTTATGGCCTTGCTATTAGAATTTTTAAAAAGTGCATTATCTAGAGATTGCTTAAGCATGCCAAAAAGTTTAAACACGTATGTATGTCATGTAATCCTAAATGTGCAATGCACAATGCACACCAGAAGACTAAAGTGGTGGTGATTTCAAAAAATTACTTGATTTGGGTTTGTTGTCTGTTTTAACTATCACACCACAATGAATTTGAATGTTCAAACTCAACAGTGTAAAGAAAAACAAATCCCAAATTTTGATATCTAAGAGGCGTACTGCGTATTTAAACAAACTTCTTAATAATGTTGTTATTTTTGGATTCCCGTTTGTTTAATGATCTGAGCTGTTATGCTTTTAGCTTTTTTTCTTCCATTATTTGTAAGTCCCTAAATAGGCCATTATATTTCCCTTCAGGCTAGAGATGAAGATGGACATGCTGAAAATTTTCCCCAGCAGCACTATGCTAAGGAAACTCCAAGGCTTGCCTTCAAGAATAACTGCGAACTACTTGTAAGAATAATATACTTACGACAAGTCTAGAATGTTACTTTAGCACAGTGAAAACAGTTTTTGAAAGGGTTTGTTCATTATTACATAATTTATGAAATATGATAGTTTTTCTGTATAGAGTTCTAAATGCTAATTCTGATATCACTGAATATTAATTATAAGATCTCAAGTTGTTTGCACATCTTTTATATCTGATTATAGAGCTTGAATGGCCCTGTCTTTATGAGCTTGTTTGGTATAGTAGTTTATAAGCAGCCACTTGGAGAATGGCTAGTAAAGTTAAAAATATGAAGACAGTTGATATATGTAGCTTGAAAAAACCCAACCCCACCCCACCCCTCCTCCTACACTAATTGCACACTATTGTAGGGGACAACCATTATACTATTTCGTTCTACTACGCAAGACAGCAAAGTTGACGCGCAGTACTCCCTTTAGAATTCAAGAATTCCTCCATTCTCTTGCCAAACGCAATCGTCTCTCCTCTGCAGAAGGAGTCAAAGCAGTGAGGAAGGGGGGGCTGTTTACAAGTCGTGAGTGAGAGGACATCAGCTGTGACAGAAACTGGGTTCCAACGCAGGGTTAATACGCTGTTCATTTTAGCATTTACAGTGAGACAAGATGAAAAGCAAGCAGGAATGCCTATTATATTTCTATTAAATGAATCTGTTGGGACCTAATGTTCTTGATTAGCTTTTGAAAATGAGTGCTCCGCAATGCATTTTCTGTTTACCTAAAGTAAACAGAGAATGAATTGTCATTTATTTAGAGATTCAAACACTGCTTTTGAAAATGAAGCTTTATGAAGGATCTAGCTATGCTATTCCAAAACGTTCTTTTCTTTTCAATTGCATTAAAGCAAAACATTTGCTCCAACTAAATGAAAACGGGAAGAGAATGAGGATGCTCAGTTGTTACATTTTGAGGTAGTTTAATTTCTGTTTAGTTTTTCGGCCAAATATAGTACAGCTCTGCCAGGTCTCTGCATTAGGAAATCCCACATGTAACAGTCTTTGGATTTAGCTCTGATACCAACTGTTCATTAAAAACAAAGTGTCCAAAGAGCAGGAGAAGAGAGAAAAATACAGGTCTTACGGTTCAGTTCTAGCCGCAGGAGCTAGATGTTGACAGAAAGAACCTCCTCTTCCCAGGCCACAGTCTGCAGGGTTACAATAGCTCCACTCATTCTGTGTGCCATCCCTTGACCAACCAATCCACAGGCAGAGGCACTGCTTTTACATGAAAATCACCTGATATTTTATTTGAAGGCTCTTAAACTTCCAGACCCGCTAACATTACCTGTTCTGAGGAAAGGCTTTTCACTTGAGTCTGAACGTTTCTCTCCCTAACTATGGTTAGACTAGAGGGGCCATTTATGCTGTGTTTTGGTATCAGAATGCTTTGGGGGAGTAGCTTACTTACTTCTTTTTTAGAGAAATTGTTAAAGTAATGTGCCGTATTTAATTTTTTTCTATTTACTGGAAAAGTGAACATGCTTGAGTCCTGGTTGCAGTCAATTTATACAGGAGGAAGTAAGAAGTAACTGTGAACATCTTTTCCAGTTGTCTTTAGAGAACATGGGCGTCCTATCTTTGTTGTGCTTACGTACCGTATTGTGTTGGCAGTAGTTTTGAGAGATTGGTACGATTTTCATCCTTCTAGCCACTGTTAGAAATGCTTTATTTTGTTCAGCATACTTTCCTGTGATAAAAGAAAAAGAAGAATAAAGAGAAAGCACACGTAAGCTTATTTCTCCAAGGAGAAATTTCATGTTTTTTTTTTTCAGCTGCAAGAAAAGTGATGGTGCTTGGCTGTTATGAAGTCTTGAGAAGTTATGCTTCTATATGAAAAAGACTTGTTCATTCTTAGGAGAAAAATAGGAAGTCCTTGGAGTTTTCTTAGTGCAGCATAGAGCAGATTTTTAAAGAATCTGTCAGAGAAGACTGCAAGCTCCACTCCAAAGTGCTTTTTTAGCTTAAGGGTGGTTTTGCCTGCTTCTTGCATGGTTCAGTGATGCCAGAGCAGAACCAGTTAGCAAAGTGTGGGAGAAAGTATGGAGGGCACAGGTTTCTGCTAGGCTCCCAGGGGATCAGGAATAAATGGCTGGCTGGCTAGTCCTCTGGGTCGTGGGCACTTATAGACAGTGCCCTGGCCAGGTAGATGGGACAGTACCTGGACTTTATTATTGACTGTTCAATGTCTCTGCACCTCCCCTCCAGCCTCTGCTTCTTGGAAGAGGGAGGAATATTAAGTAATCTAAACAAAAACAAAGTAAAATCGATGCCTGGAACACACAACTATGTATCATCAGAAGGCACTAACAAAGAAAGTACTGGCTGATAGGAAAATCTGCTGTGCAACTGTAGATTTCCTGTAGGGTATTGATTTTTCCATTTAAATCCCAAACTGTGATGTGTGTCTTCACACTTAATGTACAACACAGATGACTAGATATTTAGCTTGGTGGCCAAGATTCTTTATTTGGTGATTGTACAGTCATTTCCTTATGCTTTTTATTTTGGAAATGCAAGGCTATCAAGATGAGTGACATTAGATTAAAAAAAAATAATTGCTATGAGATGTACCACAATTTGATGTGACCACCTACCTCTTCATAGATAGGTGTGGGTGCATGTGTATGCACACATGTGCACACACACACACCAGGTATTCTGCTGGCATTTCCAGATTTATGACCAAAGAAGACAACTTTCAGTAGAAGAACATGTAGGAAATTTGCATTGTGTTAACACAATAGTAACGTGGTTTACAAGATCCCAGAAGAGGGAACATTTAGAACCAGCCATGGGTGACTAGCCCTTAGCCCTAATTCCAACTCCATTGTTGATCACTTTTATTATTTTTTGCTTCATTATTTTGAAGGTTCTCATTTCCTCTAATAAATGGCTCGTGTCACTGGTGGGCTTGGGTTACCAGCTAGAGCAGAGGGAATTCCTTAAGTGTATGGTGAGTTCACACCTTCTCATCAGCCAGTTCTTTCTCAGTTCTTGAAAACTCGCCGAGAGTAAGACCTAGCAGAAACAGGACACACCCTGGGTCCTTGGAGGGGGAAAACCTTATAGCTAGTAGAAAAGGGATGCTGAGAGGTTTTGGAAAGGGAAATAAAGATAACAGGGCTTATTTCCCAAATTTTCTTAGGACTGGGCCTAAGAGTACATCACTGTATTCAGGACGAAGGACAAAATATAACCACAGAATAGCAGCAACTGAAGTAATATTAATTAGTTGGAAAGAAACCAGGTTTAGAAAGTCCTGAAAGGGAGAATCAGAGAAAGGAAATTCAGGGGTAAAAATTAGCTTGTCTTCCTCAGTTTCAGATTCCTGAGTCATCGCCTAGACCAAGCCTGAATCCCTATGGCTTTTCCTCAGGCTGTTAGGGATGAGGGTTTTGCCCAGGGAGAGGGAGGGAGCCCACAGCTGGCAGGCTAAACAAAAATAGCACGGGAAAGAATTCTTTCTGGTCATTTACAATGCCAGTGTAGGGAGAAGATGAAAACAATTTTAGTTTTGTGGCCTTGTAAACAAAGATGATGGGAAGGAGAGAGCTTAGGTTGTTCTTCTGGGAGCTGATTTTCCCATCTCGTTTCCCTGTGTAGGCAGGCAGGTGATTTTAAGAGTTTCCTGTAGTCCTTTTGCAATAGAAATGTCCTTTATGAATACAGTGTTCAGTTAATAAGGCTTTCCTGAGCATCTTCTATGCACAAGGCATTGGCTAGACCAAATAGAAAAAGACAGCCCCTTCCCAGGAGGTGCTTACAATTCAGTAGGAAGAATAATGCATACATAGAATTGTAGGCATCAAACATATGGGCTCTCAGGTCAAAAAGTCAAAAGTTTGCCCTAATTAGACTCTAGCTAAGGATCATAGGCACAAAGGCTGAAAATTGACCATGATATTTCTGACATCATATTGGATTCCTGTTTCACCTCTTGGCCCTCTCTGAACTTCCGATTTTCATCTGTAAAATGTAATCATAAAAGGCAATGACTTTAGAGGATAATGCAAAGATTGAAAGTGGTAGCATGTTTAAAGTTCCTGGTGTACGGTAAGCACTCACTACATCATAGCTGCTATTAATGATTCTTTTTATAGTCATCATTGTCAACATCACACAGTGAGCTGTGACCCAAAGGAGTCCTAGCAAAGTTCTGTAGTACAAAGGAGGACAAGATTATTTCCTGGTGCGGTCATGGAAGACTGAAGGGAGGATACCCTTGAGTTAGGCCTTATAAGGGTTGGGCTTTGAGAGTTGGAGTGGACTGTCAGGGAGTGTTCCAAGCAGAGGGACGTAGCATGGGTGAAGGCAGGGAGGTGGGCAGTGCAGGCCAGAGACCCTGCACCCCGCTTAGGCTCTCAGTTGGCTGGGTATAGAGTTCCTGAAGGAGAAGAGGTGGGCAGGCAGCCAGGGCCCTATGCAGGGGTCTCAGTAAGCAACACGATCATATCAAGTCTGGATTTTAGCAGTTCTGTTTCATGGAAATGCCTAGTGCTTCTGGGGATTAAAAATTATTATAGGAGCGGCTCAGGAGGCTGAGGCAGGAGGATCGTGAGTTCAAAGCCAGCCTCAGCAACAGCAAGGTGCTAAGCAACTCAGTGAGACCTGTCTCTAAATAAAATACAAAATAGGATTGGGGATGTGGCTCAGTGGTCGAGTGCCCCTGAGTTCAATCCCCGGTACCCCCTTCCAAAGAAATTATTATGGAAAATTTCTAACATACATAAAATTAGAGTAGTGAGAGTCAGGATGTTCCTTCATGTTCCTTTCACCTAGCTTTAACAATGATCAATTCAAGACTAATTTTGTTCTATCTGTTCTCTCTCTCTCTCTTTTGCTGAAGTATTATGAAGCATATATGCTTCTCATTTGGTGGGGGGCAGATGGGTGTTTTGTTTTTGTTTTTGGTAAAGACTTTAGCATCCTACAAGACTCCATTGATACTGATTGAATTGAGAACTGGAGCTTTGAAATTATGCACAAACAAATGACTCCCTACCCAGCACAACTGTGTAAGGCTTGGGCAATCAGACTAAGTTTTTTTTTTTTTTAAACATTTTATTTATTTATTTGTATGTGGTGCTGAGGATCGAACCCGGTGCCTCATGCATGCGAGGCAAGCGCTCTACCGCTGAGCCACAACCCCTGCCCCCAGACTAAGTTTAAAAAGTCCTAAAGGTGAAAGATACACGACAGTGCCAGTCATCACTTAAATCATACTTGCTCTCAGGCCTCTGGTTCTAAATGTATTTATTTAAAAATAAGATTAGGTCTCTGCAGCCCACCCCAGCCTATCAGTACATGTTAGCCTCATCACAGCAAAGAGGGGAAATTTTGGATTTCTTTCATATATTAGCCAGTTTTACAACTTTCCTGCTAGATCATGGAAATATAGTTAAAGCCCTCAAAAGGTGATAGTATCTGCTATATTTCATTTGAATCTTAATAGGCATTTCGAAATAGGTGCAATTGACCAAAGGCCCTCTCCTTAATACTGTTGTTCTAACCAAAGCCAGATTTATGTCCTGGCTCAACTAGAGTTTACAGACTGTTTCTCTGATGTTATAACCAAGCAGCAGGGGCACTGAAAGTTAAAATTCGAGGTGACACACAGGAACTTCCATCACATCAAATAAAACATCACATGATGTATGCATGAGTAGTGTACTGTGTGCCAGTTTCCTGAAACAGTAATTGTAATAACCCCAAAGCTGGAGTATGACCCAGAAAACCCAGGGACTGGTTGCTGTCTAAAGAACCTCCACCCCCACCCCCGCTTCCGCCATCCTCCTGATCCCTTTAGTCTGGGGCTATGCCTATGTTCCCATAGTCTTCTGAACTATTTTTTAGAAAAGTAAAACTTTCTGGAAAGCAAATTAACAATGTTGGACGAAGCACAGGGCAGGGGTGTGGCATGGTTTCACTAGTAGTAGGTATGGCATGGTTCCGCTCTCTAACAAGACCTTCTAGAACTCTCACGAGTGGGGGGGTGGATGTCCCTTGAGCTGTCATATTGCACACACCTGCCTCTGCTGCCATGTGTGCTGTGCTTCCCCTTGTTCTCCAGCTGTGTCTGTGGCCTTTCTCTCCTCAACCTCTTGGCTCCCATTGCTGTTGTATCGTATGGCACAGGTCCTTTCTCTTTTCCTGAACAAGGAGCCTCTGGTCCATAGTGGGCCATCTCCTTTCTCCTCTCACCTGTGCGAATTGTATTTTAACTCTCTTTTTAGTTGCAGCTGGGCAAGGAGCCGGCTGGGTAAGGGCTAGAGTTCCCCAGCTTCTGCTCTGATATAAAGGGTGTTTAGAGGGGAGCGGCCTGGATCTGATCAGAGGCTGCTGATTCCCCTGGTTCCCAGCTAGGGAATGGGGGATTTTTCAGTTGCCCAGAAAGGTCCAAGGCATAATGGTTTGTTTTTTATTCTGGCTTCTCACATAGTATGTCAGAGGAGTTCTCAGAGCTGGAGAGAGGTGTGGGAAACACTGTGGGCTGATGAATAGGAGTAGGAGTCTTAATGCCTGTTTTTCAAATATACCAGCTGTGCAATCCAGGCTGGTTTCTAACCTTCCCTGAGCCTCAATGTCTTCATTAATCAATAAGCATGAATAAAGAACCTACCCACCTCAAAGGGTTGTTTTGAGGACTAAACCAGATCACATATGTAAAGCACTAAGCATTCCGGGAACATCATAAAATTTCCATAAACAGTAGTCTTATTACTATTAAAACAGAGTGAGAAGGATGCATTAAAGAAAATAAGACCTTGAGGCAAATGCTGGGAGCACCTGTCTTTTATTCTCTAACTCAAGTCTTTTCCCAGTTGGTTTAGATGTAATCTTTCCAAAGTCCAAATGCAGTATTTTAATTTAGGTAAAAGAACTTCAGAAGAACCCTTGACAATCTATGTACTTGCCTGTTTATGCCCAAGGAACTAGAGATGCCTGTTGGCTGCATAGCAAATGTTAACTGATTTGTGAAATATTGTAAAGTTTGAATACTGTTTTGAAGAAAAATCTAAAAACATGGTATGGAGTTGTGGTGAAGAACATGGACTGTTGTGCCAGACAGTTTTGTTCATATTCAGGAATCTCTGCCACTTCACCTACTGAATGTGGCCTTGGGCAAATTACTGAATCTCTGTGTCTGTGTCCTCAGCTGTAAAGTGAGGAAAACAGTACCAATCTGCTAAGGTTGGTGTGAGGTCTGAATGAATGAATTCCTACAAGGTGCTTAGAAAAGTATTTGGCAAACAATTGGCAATTAATAAAGGCTGCTGTGATTTTGATTATTCCAAGATTGCTTGCTTTCAAATACTTCATAGATCGCCACTTGACCAAATTTTCTAGATTGTCTGAAAGTTTTACATATGCACACTTGCTTTCAAAAGCCACAAAATTTTCATGTGGATAATAAGGGGGACAAAATATATATGTACATATAATATAAATTATTTACAAATAATTTATATATGTACATTTATATATAAAACTAAATATATATGTAGCTAAAATTTTTTGTATATGTAAAAACTCTCAAGGAGTGTACATTACATGATCCAAGACCTCTTCATCCTGCCCAATCATTTTAATAGTAAAATTGTTAATTTCAGAAACATGTAACTAAGAAAATAAATGGAAAGCAAAGAAAAAGTGTAATGCACACAGGGAAATATCTGCAGGACTAAATGAAGGTGCCTCTGATAACATGTTGTGAAGGAGGCAAGGAACTGCCCTTGTGGTTTACCTCCAGTGGTATTTATTTATTTATTTATTTAGAGTAGTGAGGATTGAACCCAGGGTTGCTTTATGACTGAGCTATATTCCATCTTTTTATTTTTTTATTTTTAATTTTGAGACAGGATCTTACTAAATTGCTAAGGGTCTCACTAAGTTGGTGAGGTTGGCCTTGAACTTTTTTGATCCTCCTGCCTCAGCCTCCCGAGTTGCTGGAATTACAGGTGTGCCCCACTGTGCTTGACTGTGCTTGGTTTTTATAGGACCCCCTCCCCCTTTCATACCCTTATTCCATACCTTTGCTAAGTAGATATTGTTTTCATTTTATAGGTGGGGAAAATAAAATGCCCAAACATTCCTTACCCTAGGAGGGGCTCAGAACTAAGGTGTTTTTTTAATTAAATTTTTATTTGTTTTAATTAGTTATACATAACAGTAGAATGCATTTATGCACTTTGATATATCATACAGAGCTGAGGTTTGACCCACATCTCCGATCACACATCCAATTCTGTACTCAGTTGGTACATACTGTTGCCTTCTCAGGGTAAAAACAGGTCTTATACATTCTTCCATCCCAGGGCCAGAGAGGCTTGTGGGATGAAGGAATTAAGAAGTTAATTTAGAACCAAAAAGTCATGTCAGTGTTTGAGAATTCCCAATGCATAATGGATTGTGGGGAACAGAATAGAAGTACATGTATTTTTTAATTATGTAGATTTGGGACATTAACAGAATAGCTGTAGACTTTAGAAAAATATTTTTAATGTGATATAAGCATTTAAGTGCATTTTGAAAGTCGGATGGCCATAGATAATATATAAGTGCTAAGTTTCCTTTTGAAGATTTTGACACATTTTTTTCATGACTAAGGCCATTTTTACAGGGCTTGAACTATGTTGAGTTGGTAGGGTTGTATTCCCCATGGTGAATCGATCTATTTCCTCGGAGACTTCTGGCCATAAAGTAGCATATGGGAGTCAGGTGTCAGTCACATTCTCCCTCATCATTTTAATTGCTAGAACTAAATAATTATCTAAAATACCAAAGAGAATTCATCTCTGATGATTTTCAGGAAACTGTAGGTCATATATCTAGCAAAACCAGGAAATCAGATAGGATATCAATTATCAATAAAACAACCAACAAAAACTAATCATATTCAGCCACGTGTTTGGTTTATGGTTAGAAGAACAACTTAATGAAATTCTCTTGGGGGAGAAAGTATAAAAGTATTTGCAGTTTAGAAGAATGTCACATGGTAGTGAGGGAGGCAGGAAACAGGAGATGGTGATGTGGGGGTGATGGAGGACTGGTAAGGGGAGTTTGAAGATAGAAGCCCATGACTAAGCTTCAGGTGAGCAGGTCCAGGAAAACAGGAGTCTTTAATGTTTTTTCTTATTGCACTTTGGCTTCAAATGTCTTTCCCATTTATGTTTCTTGTGCACTTCATTCTCATCAGGTTTTCCTGAGTCTTTTCCCTGTGCCTCCACCTCCCTTTTACAGTGTGGCTATCCACATATGACCAGGAACTAAGTCCTCTCTGCAGAGGACTCTGCCCATTCTCCTTTATTCCAGACAGCTCCCCTGGCTGAGAGCCTAGTGAGGCAGGGGCTTTGTGCCCGTCTTGCTCACTATGGGAACTCTGAGAACTGTGCTTGGCTTACACCATTTTTCATGGATTCTAGGATGTGCTTCTGTCCCTCATATTTTAACAACTCAGAAATGGGAATCACATATTACAATCGACCTGTCTTTGGTTAGTTGGCAGTGCTTTCTCCCTGATGGTGTTAAAATAATGGCATCTGAGCAATCAGTGGTGATATAGATTCAGTGAACTATAGAGATAGACACTCAATAATTATTTGTCCAATGAGTGCATGCAATACCTATCTTTCTGGTTCTTATCCAGGTAGAAACTGGTTCTGGATTGTATCTGCCACTGATGAGGTGGAGTTGGGGGGTGGCCTCTGATTATCCTGGCTGAGCATTTTACTGGGGGACACTATACCATCAGTGGAACTAATAGGATGGCTTTGTTTATTCATTCTTGCAAGTGAAATGTTGAGCCAGTTGAGGTATATACCAGCTAAACCTGTTTTAAAATAATAGACAATACTTTTGCCTTAGTTAGAAGATTACTTAATGTCCTTCTTGGGATTGCATATCTTCAGTGTTTCCCTTGAAAATTCATGAAGATACACTGGGAGAAGAGCAATGATCTCTTTATCTGTCTTAACAGAAAAAGCTATAGATATATTAGGATGCCATGTAGTTCTCCTTCATCATCATCACGACCACCGCTATTACCCCTTGAAGAAGTTCCCAAGCTACAGAAGAGACAAAGTACACACGAGTGATTTCCTACACTTCAGAATTTTATAATCTACATTTAGGATGTGAGATTGTAGCATAGGTGAAAATTGTACTTCAGATTTAATTGTGTGAAATCCTCTGATATTTTTGGTGTTCCAATCTGAATATGATCTGGTGTCCTTTCAATGGAAAATTGGATTCTTATTCTGATTCTGACAGTGAAGCAGGATATGCTATACTCTTCTTTGTGTGAACAGGGAGAGAGAAAAAATCACTTAAACTTTTTTAAGTGGCTAAGACTGAGATGGGAAGGGAGGCAATATTAAATATTGAGCACGTGCTAGAAGGAGGACTTCACATGGAAAGTGTCCAGATTATTAAGATGTATGAAATATTTACTGGCCTCCATCATATGGCCATTTCAATCACTGATGCCTTTGCTTTCCAAATTGTGTGATAAATGTGTAAGACATTCCCAGAGAACTGAACACCATTTTTGGCTTAGAGGAATATTTATATATTTACCAGATAGCTTGAATTTTGAAAATGTGCAACATCATTTCACATATATATGTATACACACATATATGTGTGTGTGTATATATACACACACATACATATACAATATATGAAGATAAATTTACATATCCTATGTAGAAATGTGGATATGTATATAAGGGAAAATGAGAATAAACTAAAGTGTTACTGAAATATTTATGAGGCTATGGCATTTAACTCATCTCAAACATTTATGGAGTATTTTTCTACACTAATTTGATGTTTATACATGAATATATAAAAATAAATAACATGGAAAATCAAATTGTAATGAAATTTGTATTTTCATTTTTCCTTAGCCTTCATGCATTTTAATTTTTAAACAGTGTTCTGACTGTCATCAAATCAGCCAAGTTGAAAATTGAGCTGCATCAATGGAGACAGGCAGTCTACAAAAAAAAAAATACCTTTTCTCATGGGATATATTCTCCCTGGTTTATTTGTTCTGAATAGTTTCTTATAGCTCTAATTTATTCTTTTGTATACACTGTATGGAAATGATGTCTATAATGTAATGCAATGTCTATAAAGATTTAAACCTTAAAAAAAATCTGGGTATTTAGTGTCAAGCACACATCTCAAAAAATAGAATTAACATAAGAGTAGGTGGTGAGAGGGGGTGTGTATGTGTGACCCAGATTTTGATGTTCAACATGCATTTGTTGGGTGTCTACTCTCACCTCATGCTGTGCTTAAAAGTCCTATTACAGTGCAAACTAAGTATAAATGTAAATTCTTCTCATAAGGAGTTTACAAACAACTATACTTATATGAACAGTATAGCCCAGTGTATGGTAAGGTGCCAGATACGACAATTTGGTGATTAGAGAGTAGAAGTACCTATTAAAATATGTATGTGCTCCATGAGAACGTGGAGGGTCTTTTAAAGGGGAGGAAATTATGGGCCAGAATTATCAGGAAGAGCTCCTTAGGCTGGTTCTTGGAGGGTGGGTGGCAAGGGCATTTCCAAGGGCATTCCAGCAAAAAAGCTGTGGAATGATGGTGAGAGAGGTGAGCATCATGCACACGGGAGGCCAGGTGGGAGACTGCCTGGGCTGGCATCATTCTGAGAGTGGTAAGAACAGAATTAACTCCATAGATCATGTTCAGATGGTTAAAAAGTGAGAGCCAAGCAGCTAATTTTACATTTGGTGTTTTAGGCTGGAGGGAATCTGTATTAGGTACCTGAGCCAGGAAGTCCTGTTACGCAAGAAATGCTTTTTCAGACTGGAGGGGAGACTGGGGAAACTTCTAGAAGGTGTTTAGAACAGGCATACTGTGATAAGGATAAAGACCTTTTGCAGATGGAAAGGCAAGAAAGAGACTCTGCAAAATGACTGTCCAAAAATATTGGTCATCAAGTTCTTATGACTGTCTTAATATAAATAACCAGCACAGATTTCATCTCAAGCCAATTTTCTTGTAAATTTAGATTTTGGATAACAGTCACTAGTTGTGCGCAGTAGGAAAAACAAGATCAAAGTAGAAGCAAAAAACTGAAGTTTAAATGTATTTGTGATCTAGAATGATTCAGGGATCACTATGATTTAAACTGTAAAACTACAAACCAGAAAAAGAGGTTCCTAAATTTAGACTATTTAAAGAGGAATAGAATCTCTATCAATAGGAAAATTCCACTTTTCTTTTAGAAGTGAACACAATTACCCACCTCTTTTGGCCATCTTTGTTTATATACTGATAAGTTTCAGAAGGTATTAATCAGGTACATCATTATTAATATGATGAGAATCAATTTTCCTTTCGTCAGTCGGGAATATATTTGGGACTTAGTTATTATCATAAAAAGTAAAAAAGAAAGAAAAATCCAAAATAATGTGAGCAAAATGTCATTCAGTGAATTTGTTCAAATGCAAGAGCATTTCCCTTGATTTGGGCTCCTTTTTAAAATAGTTGAGCTGCCCAGACATAGATTATCAAAGTCTCATGTTCAAGATTAAAAAGAACTGCAGGGTAATAAGGTACCTATAGTAGCAAGAAAACATGTAAACAGAAAATGAGACCTAATGTTGTTCCTTTGTCCTGGCTTTTTTCTTTCTGAGTTTACTATGCCTATTTAGTCTAATTTATTTTTATCTTTAGTTATGTTTTCTAAAATTACAGTATGTGTAAGGATTGGGATTCTTTTTAAAAAAAAATTTTAGTTGTAGATAGACACAATCGCTTTATTTATTTATTTATTTATTTATTTATTTCTTGGTTTTGTTTTTTTGGTACTGGAGACTGAACCCAGGGGCACTCAACCACTGAGCCACATCCCCGGCCCTGTTTTGTGTTTTATATAGAGACAGGGTCTCACTGAGTTGCTTAGCGCCTCGCCGTTGCTGAGGCTGGCTTTGAACTCGGGATTCTCCTGTCTCAGCCTCTCAAAGAGCTGGGATTACAAGCGTAAGCCACCGTGCCTGGCTATTTATTTATTTTTATGTGGTGCTAAGGATCGAACCCAGTGCCTCACACTTGTGAGGCAAGTGCTCTACCACTGAGCTACAGCCCCAATCCCAGGATTGGGATTTTTTTCCTAACAGGAGTTACAGTATATGTAAAATGCCCTTCTTTCCTTCTGTGAGGATTGGTAAGAGTCACATACCTTCCTACTCTTGCAGTCTCATCAGGGTGCAGTATGGAAGTCCCCATGATGTGAATGGCACCTCCAGGACCCAGCAGCCCTACAGCCTTGAATCTACTAGACTGGCTCTCCATCAAAGTATGAGCCACACAAATGATGAAAATACAGTGATTACCTTTTAGATTGTGAAACTAATCCTACAAAATTATGTTTAGATTTTGAAATACAGATTTTAAAAAATATATGTGGTTGAATCAAACAAAATGGTCAAACAAAAATGACCAAAATTCATGAGTATGCATTTTACATTTTCTATTGTAAGAAAGCCTTGTGGGAACTATTCAGGATACTGATGGTTGGAGCTGAAGCCTCAGATATGGAGTCCCTTTTCCTTCATTCTCGGCTACCATCATCACCATCTCTTAGCTTTTCTTGGCCAAGACATTAACATTTTTTTAATTTGTTCTTTTTAGTTATACATGACAGTACAGTCTATTTTGACATATTTATACAAACATGGAGTATATCTTATTCTAATTAGGATCCCAGTCTTGTGGATGTACATGATGGTGAGATTTGCTGTGGTGTGTTCAGATATGTACATAGGAAAGTTATGTCAGATTTATTCTACTGTCTTTTCTACACCATCCCCCTTCCCTTCTCTTCCCTTCCTTCCCCTTTGTTTAATCCACTGAACTTCTGTTCTTTCCTTCCTCCCCTTGTGTGTGTTAGCATCCACAGATGAGAGAGAACAACCAACCTTTGGCTTTGGGGGATTGGCTTATTTCACTTAGCATGGTAGTGTCCAGATCCTTCCATTTATTGTCAATTGTTATTAAGACATTAACATTTCTAATCTTCACGGCTTCCATAAATTAAACAGATTTTATGTTAGTGCCACACATTATCATGTTGTCCTCAGAATCCACATCAGGAATTCTTTCCATCCTTTTTAGTCAGCCAGCCTCTATTGAGAGCCTACTATGCCAGACACAAGATATCTTAGATGGGAACAAAATGGACTAGATTTTTATAGGATTGCACCCCTAGTTTTTCCAAGATTATCATACATTTACTTTATATTACTAAGTTATATGTATTGTTATATTATTAAACTATTTCATATATAAAATCATCTTAATAAGGGCTTTGAAGATGCTAGAGAAATATTTAATGTATCTATGAATGAATAAGCAATACTGGTGTGCTTCCCTGTTGGCAATTGTCCACAGTCTGGTACTCCAAGGTCTCTCCTGTGTGGAGGGAGTTGTCAGGAATGTCTGGAATGTGTAGCACTGGCTGAGTTGTTCCTCTCTGACACATTTTTCAGCCATCCAGTTTCTTGGGCAAAACGAACAGTGAAAGAAGCTACTTATGGGCTCCGGGAATTATCTGTGGCCCCATCCCTAAACTAAGGTACAACTCATCCCTGTGCCTACCCTAATAACCAAGGTTTGTCTCCCTAATGAGAGTAAGGCCTGGAAAGAATTTTCTCCAAATGGCATTCAACTCCCTATACTCATTTTTACTTTGAATGTAGCTACTAGAGAAGGTATCAAATGTAATACTCAAGACATTTGATTTTAAAATAAGTATTTTCCCCCAACTATTTCAGTTAAGGTTTTAAATGAAAAAACGACTTTGGAAACACCATTAGATTCCCAGGTTAACATGATAGAGACTTGCTCTGTCTGGTGCAGGATGGCACTAGTGCATCCAGACACCCCCTCCACCCCCGCCCATTCCTTTTCTCTGCCTCTCCCTCCTTCTGCCCCCATCCCCCCTTCCCTGGTGATTTTCACATGGAATTACAGTGAGTCTAAGACGTAGGTTTTCTCTGGAACTCTTATTCTGCTAAATTGGCCCCATAGAATTATCATTACAGAATTATCATTCTTCTTTTTGAAATGGAACTATGCAAAGTCTTGAATTTTATTACAGAATTTAATACCAGTAATTACTTAAAATTTAATGAATTTCACTACTGATTTAATTGCTTTTGAGTAGTTCCACTTAACTTATTAAAGAGAAGCAAGGACATATTCATTTAATGAGCAGCAAAAGTCTTGCCCTCACATCTGCCTACATTCTCTTTTCAATTAATCAATTATAGTTCGATGGCGTGTAATTACACATTAAGAAAGTTATTGGATAGCGCAGCATGCCTGTCCCAGGGGGCTCATGAATACACTAATATAACACACCTGTAATGACCTGTGCGTAGATCTGCAAATTATACTCATTTCTCTCTCTCTTCCTCTCTTTGCTAAATTAAGATGAGAGCAATTACCATTAACTTTTTGAGTCACATCTAGTCAATGTGATATGGAGAAAGTGAAAAAGAAAGATGGAAAGAAATGTAAAAATGGAAGAGATAAGCTTTATCTGCAATTATAAGTCATCTGCTTTTTGAAATTAGCTTCCTGAGACTCCATCCTGATTGGAAAGCTACTGCAGGGTTGAAGAGCAGGGGTCATCCATCCAAACTGTGTCTACTGAATCATACCAAATACTTGAGAAAATCAGGCCAACATTATTGGAACTCAAATAGTGAGTTGCTTCTCAGCTTCCTTCAATCTCCTGATGAGAGAAATAGGAAAACAGGAAAACCTTTTGAAATCACATTCAGGCAAATTTGCTTGGCTTGTTTCAAATCAAACCAAAGTCTGGAACTGATCCCCATGCAGGAGCACTAAGACTTTGCATAGCAACTAAGCTGCATTAAGGGGGTGGGGGGGGGAAGGAAAGAAATAAGGAAAAAAAGAACCCACTGAAAACTCAACACACACAAAGAACAAATTTTACAACATTAATGGCCTGAAGGGTCTGCTTATGTGAAGGGGTCTATTCCAGTTATGTCCTCATTTGTGCTAAACCAGTAAAACTCAACAAGAACCTCTTAATCCAAATCATATAGTCAGAGACATTCTAAATGCCTAAACCAACCAAGCAATTTTAAGCAAAATGCCCTGTTAAAATAAGCTTTTGATGTCTGCACAGCTCAAACTCAAGAAGCAATCTGTTGACATTTTCGGCAAATGCTATCTTAGTGTGAGACAGAGGCAGCAGCGGCTTCCTGAGTATTCTTCAGTGCAAGGGGAATCTACTCCCTACCCTCCCTCCTCCCCTACAAATAAACCTCTCTTCCATTGTCCCCTCCTGGAGGTATTGACAAGGTCAAGTCTACTGTGATTAATGGCTGTCCATCAGAATAGAAAGGAGACATTGATACTTAGGTAGCAGATGCCCATGAACATGCAAATGAACGTGGTGAGTCTTCTTGGTAGGGATAGATTTGCTTTGTTGGTGTTTTAAATTCTGCAGTCAATTTTGGGCATTCGGTGTGCAGTTTTCCCTGCCTACAGCCACTGGCCATGTATACCCCATTGTCACTTGGGCAGAGCCTACCTCCTAGCGTGTCTTCTGGGGATACCCAAGACCCCACTGGCCCTGAACGAGGGGGGGGTATCGGCATCAGAGGCACCCCATGTACTTTCAGGGTGTGGCTTTTCCTGGCACTCCTGGCCTGTTGGGACAAATGTCTCTACCCAATAGGCTGTCTTCCTGTGTGGGCTACATTTGTGGCATCTCATGGGCCTCCGTGGGGTTGAATTGTAAATAATGGCTGCCACATAAAACATGCCATCTGTACCCCTGTGGGTAGTAGGATGGAACACAAAAAAGATTTATTCCAGGAATATGAACTGATGTTTACAGACATGCCAGGACTGGCTTTTAAAATACAGTGGAAAACTGTCTCAAAAGCAGCTTAAGTACCCTGTAATAGAAACCCCAAAAAAGGGCCGTAGGGGCCTAAAGGAAGCCTGTATGCTCTGAGAGATGCAACGAACTGGTGTCTCCACACCAGATCTCTTTGTCCAGAGACTCAAGATACCTTGTGATCTCCTCATGAGTTTCTGGGAAAGCAAGACAAAGACCTGTGGTTCTCTTTCTTTGGGGGTCTAGAGTTTCTCCAACCCTTGTAATAAGTTTACAAAACTGGAGGGGAAGGAGATAAGTTTGGATGGAGCAAACTAGATCGCCATGGGAAAGTTTCTCTATTTGCTGGGCTGGAATTCAGGTCCATAATTGGGGGCATCCCTTGTTGGGGACATTTTGTCCACAGGCAGACGTAGGTACTGTGGCTGTAGTGTGATGATCACATGTCCCAAGATTTTTGCTATTTCACATATCTTGTCTGTTTTCATAAATAAGTGGTCCTCAAAGGAATTGAGTGGCCCAGCATTTGGATAACAATGTCCATCTTTTGAGAACACTGCAGATTATTGACATATTTAATCCCCATTGTGTGAACTGGGAGTAATTTTTGCCATCTATAATACACATATGAAATATAAAGTCATAAACAAGAGCCAACAGGTTCACAAATATATAATCAAGCTGTCTAAGCAGGATTGACTGTTTCTGGTTTTCTATTAGTATTCCTTTGGCGCTTGCTGGTTGGCTTTGTCATTTTTGAATGCTTGTTAGCAGATACAGCAGCCTCAGTCTGTGAGATAAGCCCTTTCCTACTAAATTTGGCTAATTCCTGTTTATGCATGCTGTAGTTATTGTCTTGTGATGTAATTTTGTTTCACTGTTCATCCTGTTCTAGAGAACTAGCCGCTTCCTTTATAAAGAGAGTGAGCCTAAAGGCAGTGGGGTCTCATATTTCTAAGCTCAACTCGGCCCCTTCACCAATCTCCACCCCTCGCTTCCTTCGCTTTGGAAACTAAGAAGGGTGTGGACCGGCAATGGGCAGGTTCTTTTGGTCTTTAGTACATTATGCCTAAGAGGGCGCCCCCTAGAGGTATGTAGTAAAACAACATTCTCCAACTTGGCCCTGAAAGGAGGTGTCTGTCTGGACCCAGGCCCCGCAAATTGTGCCAGCACTTTGGAGCCTGTGAGTTGGATATTTAGATTCTCTAAACCAGACTCTGGCACGTGTGTGAGTCCTCACATGTATGTGCATGTGCGTGTGGCAACTTTTACTAAGGTTCAAGTTAGTGAAGGAACATTTTATCACTGTACTGTGGAAAACTTAAAAATTAAATATGATATTCCAGTACCTAAAAATTCTTTGGTCACCTGGCCCCAGGAATTTCCCCCTGGCCTCATTTGCCTGCAGGTCCTAGTGCTCTGTGAACCTGCATAGAGTCTTTCCCTCCCTACCACTTCTTCCTCTCATCTCTCTGACTGCCTAACCCCCATATCTAGAGTCCTCCCAACTTCTCTTGTGCCAAACTGCCTTTGTGATTCCCGTATTCTCTGAGTATATGTCCTTTCTTTTTCCTCCCATATTATATACCACAGTAATTTTTTTTTTAATGTGCCAATGGGAATAGAGCAAGTCAAAGGAGGGCTAATGCTTGTGCCAGAGCGGGAAAGACGGGGCCATGCTATCTACAGGCCCACGTGAGGTCAGGGAGCCTGTTCTGGAAAACAGGCCAACATGTGGTGGAGCTAAGGGGTTACTGCCTCTGGCTTGATTAGTTGCCATTCTTCTACCAAGAGATTATCCTGCCACACTTGAGTCTGGAAATCTTCTAACTAAAGGTGAGGAAAATATATAAGAGAAGAACATATTTGCAAAATGGATGCATTAACAAAGAATAGTGGTTTGATTGCAGCAGCAGGTCCAGCTGGTCCAGCTTAGAGACAGTGCATCCTCAGAAGCTGAGTTTGAGAACTATGGCCCTAATCTCTGAGAAGGTGCCAGGAGGTAGGAATCTTAGCACCCTGGTAAGGTCTCCCAGTCTCTCCCTTAGTAATCAAGTCCATCTTTCCTGAGACCATGTTTGAACCTTGATTTGGGATTCAGAAAATATGATCTTTGTGGCCGTGGGCTGATGTCTCAGTCCCTAATTGTCTATAGCCTCTCACTGCTCAAAATGTTGTGCATCCCACACAGCATGGACACAGCCCGAGCCCCTATTAGGAATGCAAAATCTCAGGCTCCATTGACATCCTGAGCCAGAACTGCATTTTAACAAGATCCCTAGGGATTTGGGGGAACATTGAAGTTTGCAAGGCTCTGGATGAGGGTATGAGGATTGGTTTTTATCCTGTGCTTTGGGACAACTTCAGTGGTCTCCTTATCATTGTGGGACACACACCCACAACACATTCACACACACATCCCCATCCTCTTTCACAGCCGCTGAGAAACTTATGATGTGTAACAAACAGAATTCTTATCCATGTACAGTCAGGAGAGTATCTTGCTGGCAGTCAAGGAGAAGGAGGTTGAGACAGTGACAGTGGGTGTGCAGTGTGATGGGGGACATGGCCTCAAGAGAGTGCAGCTGTATATGAAAGCCAGCTCTTTTCTTCACTTTCTTCTTCATTGTGTTTGGTGTCCGCATGTTTTATTTTGTTTTGTTTTTTTGGTACCAGGGATTGGACCAGGGGAGATTAACCACTGAGCAACCTCCTCAGCCCTTTTTAATTTTTATTTTGAGACAGGGTCTTGCTCAGTAGGTTAGGGTTTCACTAAGTTGCTGAGGCTGGCTTTGAACTTGGGATCCTCCTGCCTCAATCTCTGATGGCTGAGTTTTAAGGCTTCAATTTAGGAAGAATAGGGGAGGCAGCTAATGGGCAACTATGTCCCAAACTGCCTCCATGAGTGTGGAGAATTTGGGCTCCATTTTGGAATCCCTGGGACAAAAAGAGAGGGCTCCCACTTGGCAGGACTGACTGAGGGATGGGGGCGGTGCCTGCACAGTCTCCCCTCTCCTACCTTGCTTTCTGCCTTCATGTCCAGAGGAGGCTGGATGGGCTGATGAATGTGCACTTGAAAAGGGAAGCCAAGGCCAGCCCCAGTCTCTGCCCTACAACTTCAGTTTTGCTGCCTGTAATGGTGCCCAAATTCAGGCTCATCTTCACCTACCATGGACATTGAACAGGTGATGGAGCTTAGCATGTGGCAGCCTCAGTGGCCTTGGGTTTTGAATATTCTGGGGAGAAAGTCCCATGTCCCCTCATAGAAAGGGGACCAGGGAAAAGGTATGTGGGAAGGCACTGGGGCTGGTAGCATTTGACCTTAAGTCTAGTCCCAGGGACGTGCTCTAAGTGATGTTATTGATACGGCTCCTGTACATTTTCCAGGACACCTGGTTTTAAATGTTCTGCCTGTTGTCACTATAAATCATTGAGATGACTTGGGGCTCCAGCTATACTTCCCGGTCTGCCTTACACACCCCACCCAAGGCAGAACAAACATTGTCAGATAATGTGTCCTGATTCTTTTTAGGCAATTGGTGGCAATTTGTTGCTCAACAGGAAGTGGACAGTAACTTAAAGGATCATGTCTGTGGCCACCTGGAATTTCTGGGACAGGCCCAACATGAAATATTCTGGTCTGTTATCATCCAGCCCCCAAGGAACACTGGTGCGCCTCCAGCTGGCCCCTGGTGCTTTGCTGCTGATGTCAAATGCTGGCATTGTTGCAGAAAAAAATTAAGTTAATGAATATAATTTTTTTCCATTTAAGAGTTTGTCTCCTGCTTTTTCTTACACATTTGGCATCAGACACCTATTGTAGCAAGCATATGCTAGCACTTGTGAAACTGAACAAGCAGTAGGAAAAAATGAGTACTGATGAGCTCAGAAAGAGCTGACCAGGTGTAGTTTAGCAACCTTTTGTGAACACACGGGCAGTGTGCATGGGCTTGAGGTTTTCTGGATTGTGTACATGCAATATAATCAAGGTAATCATGTTTTCTGATTATGAACATTGTCTTTAGTTTAAATGGCATAGTTTACTAGATCAGCATTTCACGGAATTCTCTAGAGAGTTTGCCCCTGACCAGGTATGAGACTTCCTGTGTCAACCCAGGGTCTTGATGGCTGCCACGGCTGTTCATCTCTTTCTAGGGCTGGCTCTGTGGAGAGGTGGATTGATCATAATCATGAATGTGCTAAGGGGTGCTTGGCTGGGAGGGATAAACTTCCCACTCATGAAATTCCACTATTAGAGGTTACTTTCTTGGATTTTGAGTGCTATATAAGGGAAAAATCCTTATAAGGATCAACATTTTGACTTCCATTTTCATGGGACAGGGCCCTGAAGAAGGAGGGATAACTCAGTGGGAGATGGACAGATGAAGAAGGTGGACTGAGTGTCATATATCTTAACATATCATCGTTTTGTTCACAACTGAGGCTGTCTCTCCTTGACCACCCAAGGGGACCGTCGGTGACTTGGTTGGAATTCTTACGTTGTGGCTTCCCTTCACCTCAGGGATTCCTAAATGGTGATATATAGACAGGGACATGAAGATGCCATGGGTGTACTTTATGTGGAGGTGTAAGGTTCTGGTTCCTTCTTGGGAAGAATTCTTTTCTTTCTGAGATGATGTCTTCCCTAGTTGTGTGATATTAAAATGTTCCCTGCCTCCCCGTGCCCCTCCCCCCTTTTTTTAACAAAAATGAAATGGTAGCAATAATAATTAGTAATTTAAGAATCATCTTTAGGCAAAAATAATTCAAGGGACTGACATAGGGTTGTGAACTTAAAAGCTGATTTGAGCTTTTGCTGACTCTGGAATCTAAAGCCAGGTAATCACCGTGTAGTGCCCAATGACTCGCTATAGAAACAGACAGCTCTTTTAAAATGAAAGCCTTGATTATGTTTCCAAAGAAATCTCCATCAGATACTACATGCAAGGTCTTTAGGAAATGAGTTAAGAGACAGCCCCTCCCTCAGGGACAGATAGGACAAGCACTCAAGTAACATCAGAAATTATAGTGACCTGTGCTTTAAGCAAGGGGAAGAGTGCCAAAGAGAGGTCCCCAAGAGGAGCAGTTCATGCCTGATTGAAGAGAGGGATCAGGTGGGTCTGTTAGATGTGGCATCGGGAAGCCCCTTAGCCTGACACAGAAACAAGGGTCATTCTTCACTCTTGGTTTATTCTTCAACCTCCACCCCATCCCCACCCCCCTTCACCAAAGAAAACCCTGGGAACTGTCATCTGGCCTGTTCCTTCTTGCCCTAGGTATTTATATCTGCTACTTTCAGCAAGTGACAATGAGGTTCGACTGTGATCTCAGCAGTTTTTGTTTTTTTTTAATATTTTTTTAGTTGTAGACGGACACAATGTCTTTATTGCTTTGTATGTGGTGCTGAGGATCGAACCCAGGGCCTCACGCATGCGAGGCAAGCGCTCTGCCACTGAGCTACAATCCCAGCCCCTCAGCAGGTTTTTTTGTCACACACCTCACCAGTAAAAAAATAATAATTTTGAGCACACACCCACAGTATTTAGCAGCTTATAAATTGTACACATGTACTGCTGTAGTATCTATGCATTATAAATTCCCATGCAAGTAGAAATGATTAGCAATAACTACAGATATTCTCACATTTTCTTCCCTTATTTCAGTGGATATCTTTGTACCCACTGAGGTACCCCAGCCCACCTTGAAGACCACTACTCTAGAGAGATGCTCATGAGCTGTTGAAGGAGACTGGATGTTAAAATAATAACTCTTTAAAGATAAGAAAAGCCCCAAGATGTTTCCTGTTAGGCTGCAAATCCCAGTCCTGAGCAAATCCCAAGAGCAGGTGTTTATGGAAGGTACAGAAAAGTGTAGGACCACCGTGGAGCACAAAGCAAAGGTTCTTTATCTTAAGTCCGCTCGTAGTGCAGAGTTAGTATTTAATACATCAGTAATTGGTCCATTTCCCAGGACCTCCCTATTTGACTTTGAGGGGTTTCCAGGCTGGAATAGTAGTGATGTGAGCATCCCAGGTAAAGGGGTGGTCTTGCTGCCTATCTCCATTAGGCATAAGGAAGCCCAGGAAAGAGAAAGAGGACAGAGGTCTCAGGGTGGGGGAAGACTTGTAAACCCTGCTCCTGCCCACTCCAGATCATTACTGGTCCCAGGGAAGGGCTAAATTGGGAGAAAAGCACTAAGTTAGGACTGGGAAATGGGGTCATGATGAAAGTCACTTTTCTATTACTGTAATGAAATATCCAAGGTAATAAACTTATAAAGAGAAAAGGTTTATTTTAGCTCATAATTTGGTGGTTCCAGCCCATGATCAATTGGCTCTATGCTCCAGGCCTGTGGCAAAAATGTGGTGGAGCAAAACTGCTCCAGGAAGCAAAAGGGAGTGGACGAGAGAGACTGTGGTCCCACAATCCCCTTTGAGGGCCTGTCTCCAGTGACCTAAGCGTCACCTCCTACATGTCCCACTACTTCCCAGTTGCACCACTCTGGGAATGAAGCCTTTCACACATGGACATTTGGGGGACATTTATCCAAACCATAGTTGCTACCAAAGTATCCCCAGCTCTGCATCATATGGCACTCTTTAACCCATTCTTGACCCAGGATTTCTAGTTCTATGAGGAACTCCTCACCATAAATACAGATTTCCAGTTACCATAAGCCAAGTCGGGGCCCAGGTAGGGCACACTTCACAGGAATTCATTTATAGTCATTTTTTTTTTAAACCTGTTCTGCCACATATGTAGCTTGTGGACTCTAGAAAATAGGAGAAGACACTTGAACACTCCATCAAGCACCTGCCAAGCGTCAGGCCCTTATGGGGAGCTGGGAGCAAAAGGGGAACCAGGTGCATTATTCCCTTCCCACAGTACTCATTGGGTTCAGGATTATCTGGGGCCTCCCTGAGCAAGACAGCCTGTGCGGGGCTGCTGAGCAGTCCCATCTTCCTTTTTCCACAACCTCTGGACCCTCTTCTGTAAGAGGTTCCTTGGCCAGCATCCTTGCTAGCTCTTGAGGAGGAGGGCACATCAGAGGGGTCTGGCCACAGCAGGGAATGGCTGGAGACAGAGGGACACAACAGATTAGAGATTCAAACAACGATCTGTGGCTTGTGCTAGGAGGCTCTGGCAGGTGCCACATGGTTGTTGCCATTCAGGGGCTCAGGGAGGCCCTACCCACTGCAGACTAACTGGATCAGCATCCTGAGAGTAGAACCACACAAAAAGCTCTTTGAGTGGTTCCAGCATGTTGCAAAGTGCTTGGGGTATCTAAAGGCAGGCAGGCCTTGCTCCAAACATGATCTTCTAGCTGGTTCTGAACACACCTACAGCAACATTGTCATTTGGTCTAACCCGCAACCATTTCCTCCCTCCCTCTCTCTCTCCGTATACACACACACACACACCATAAGCAGGAGAGTGAGAATTAATAAAGATAATTGAATGTTTGCCCTGAGAAAAGTTGAGCATTTGTTCCACTGGTAATTTTTAAATAAATACATCATTACCATAGTTACTGTTTGTAGCAAGTGCATTGAATACCTGGAAAAAAAAATGATTCTGGAACGCTGGAGGGAGCAGGCTGTCTGCTCGGAGGTGCTGCTTGGTGAGTCCCAAACCCAGAATCCCTGCAACCTGTCCAATCAGTTCCAACAACCTTCAGTCCTTTACTTCTGAAGGTCAAATGGTTCTGCCCCTTAGAGCTGTCCCATTTCTCCCTGCACCAAAGACTTCAGAAGCCAGGCAGTGATAATAACTGAGAACCCATGTGAGGGCCTTTGTGGGACCGTCTGGGCCTGGGGTATTTATTATCACTCTGAATGGTGCTCTCCCTGGGAGGGGCCACGGGAGGAGAGCCCTGGTAGAACCAAAGAACAGTAATCTTCAGGAAAGAAAGAAAAAGGCCAGTGACACCAACAAAAACTTCCTGCAGATGTGGAACTTGAAGGATTCCAGAGAAAGCAAGCCTATTTTTAGCAGGAGTTAAGGGTGCAAACTATGATAGACGCCACAGGCTGCTGTCACTAGCATTTGGCTATAAGCAACATTTTCATATTTAAACATGACAGCCCTGCAAATTGAAAGGAACCAATGCTGTCTGCTTGCTGAGCTAAAGCTACCTCTTCCCTCAGCCCAGTGGGAGGACCAGCTCCATGCAATGTCCCACTGGCCAGCACTAGGTTCACCTGGTTTGTCACGAATATTTACATGTCAGCCATTGAAGCTGGGCTGCTGCACTGTGGTGACAGGGATGCTGTTCTTTCCGGGTGGAAAAGCCATGCAGTGTAACCTCTGTAGGGAAAATGTCCGGCACATTCTGCTCAATTAAGCGTGCATATGTAGAAATACAAAACACCCAAATGAGCACGAATAAAAATACATTAAATTTGAAGAAGTTAAATAATACCATAGGGAAAACTGGTGAACTTGAGGTGAACTCAGGAATGTCAAAAGAGAGAATCCCAGAAACATGAGCTCTGGAGCAGTTTACCAGATCTCAAATGAGACATCTGCATTATATCCTCTATGCCCTGTATGAATGTCCTGCCCAGATCAATATCAGGAGGGTTGGCACATAAGTTCTTTTGAAACTTTAAGCAGCAAGCACTTTTTCAAAGTCCTATTAGAACAAAAAAATTCACTGTTAACACAGTGAGTTTGGATATTTGGGCAAGATTTCTGAGGACAAGGCCTAAAGGATGACTTTTTCACTCAGTCACTGCCCATTCTGACTTGTGCCTGGTAGTTGTTAATGATTGGTATTTCTACTGGCCAACCATGGCTCAGAACTGAGTGAGAAGAAAAAGTGGGAGAAAAACCACAGGGCAGAGCTATCACCTCCTGTCGGCCTGAATGCAAAATGACAAACTTAGCTGCTTTTATTGTTTCCAGTGTGTGTTGACATCACACAGAAGCTTGAGCTTTTCTGGCCAATCGGCAAAGCAAAGTGAGGACAGACTTTGAAGGATTTGTTTAGTCTCCCCTTTGCAGGCTTAGATGGTTTCAAAATTCTCAAAGCATCAGCATCACCTGGGAATTTGTGAGAAATGCAGATTCCTATGCCCTGCCCACATCTACTAAATCAGAATCCCTGGGGGCGAGGCCCAGCAGTCTTGGATTAAAATTCTTTTAATGGTGGTAAAATACATGTGACATAACATTTGTCATTTTAAGTGTAAAATTCAGTAGAATTTGCAATGTTGTGTAGCCATTGCTGCTATCTGTTGCCAACATTTTGTTATCGCCCCAAACAGAAACTGTATTCATTAAGCAGTGACTCCTCATACTCCCAAACTTCCAGCCCCTGATAACCTCTGATCTACTTTCTGTCTCTAAGAATTTGCCTATCTTAGATATTTCATAAAAGCAGAGTCATATGTGGCCTTCTGTGTCTGCCTTGGTCCACTCAGCATAATGGTCTCAAGGTTCAACCATGTTGTGGCATCAATCAGTACTTCTTTCCTTTTTATGGCTGAATAATATTCCATTTTATAGATACACCATGTCTTGTTTATTCACTTGACTGTTGATGGACACTTGGATTGCTTCCATCCTTTGGCTATTATGAATAGTGCTGCACTGAAGGCTGGCAGGCACATAGCAGTGATCTGTGTTTTAACAGGCTTTCCCACGTGACTGATACACACTCCGAGTTTGAGAAGCCCTGAAGCCCTAGAGCCGATTTTGTGCAGGAACTCACACCACTAGGTGAAGGCTATGTGCCTACTGTAGCTCTCCCATCCCAGCCAGGGTCAGAGTTGTGGCAACTTAAATTTCATTTCCATTGCCAAGATCGATGTTTAAGTTCCTAGAAGGTTCTCAGATCGGCCTCAGGAGAAAAATACCTCTCCAGTTTAGGGATTCTTTTTGACCTTATTTCTAAGGTGATGGCTCAAAATATTTCACATTTATTTTAAAAATACATAATTATTCAAATGTTGTTGACTAGATTGTTTGGATCCAAATCCCAGGTGTTTCTGTTGCTCTATGCCTCAATACTGACTGTAGCAGTGAGTCACTACTTTTACCTAGAGAAATCAGGTCTGTTCTCTGAGAATTGTAGAGGCAGGGAGAAAAAAAAGAGAAGGAAAATGTATTTGCTATAAGTTCATAGGTACTTGACTAATGTTTGATGATTATTGTCTTAAGAATTTACAGGCCCAAATACCTTTTTTTTTTTTGGTACCAGGGATTGAACTCAGGGGAACTCGACCACTGAGCCACATCCCCAGCCCTATTTTGTGTTTTTATGTAGAGACAGGGTCTCACTGAGTTGCTTAGCACCTCGCTGTTGCTGAGGCTGGCTTTGAACTCATGATTCTCCTGTCTCAGCCTCCCAAAGTACTGGGATTACAGGCTTGCGCCACTACGCCTGGCTCCAAATATCTTCTTCATATCTCCCTTCTGCTTAGAGAGGTTAAATAACTTGCTTGTGGTTGCAAAGCTAGGAAATTACAAAGACAGAATTAGAATCCAGGTCTACATCCAAAATTGCTAAAGAAATCAATTCATACTCACTATTAGAGGCTTAAAATATTAGGCCTTCAGGGATATTTGAAGTTTTATCAGGGGATTCCTGAATATGTAAAATTTTAATCTAAAGAAATAAACTTTTAAAGGTGGAATATTATACCTAGGGAAGAAGAAAGGGAGACCTTTCCTACAGTCACATAATCACACTATGCAACCTCAGCTCTCGCGATCCCTGAGATGGCGAGGTCAGAAGGGTGCTGCGTTTCATCTTGGTCATATGTTGGGAATGAAATGGAGGTGTGAGGCAGAGCAATTGGGACAGTGACACTCTGGATGTCATGATGCCTTAAGGACAGTGGGAGCGACTGAGGGTGGTCCTTCCCCCTGGGATGGAAGGGCCAAGGAAACACATGGCCCAGTTGCCAGGTATGTGAAGGGCAGCCGGTGGAGGGCTGTGGGTTGTGCTCTGAGCAGTTCTGACTGACAGAAGGCCAGGCCAGTGGGTAGGGGTTGCAGGAAGATGTTTCTCTCTCAGCTTCGGGAGTTTGCTAACAGGAGTGGATGGGCACTCTGGCGAAGTAGTGCATTTCCCTTTGGCAGAAGCATCACCGTAGAGTTGGATGACCAGCCCACATACATCAGTAGGGCTCCCTGAGCTGATTGGAAAGTGTAATGAAATGACTTCCTAGTGCTAGCTCAACTCCAAGGCATTAGAACTCTGAGCTTCCAAAAATTGGTGATAACCATTATCAAAAGGGAATTTGATATTGATTGATCCTGTTAGCTGTTTAAAGTATGCCCGCTCCCTTTTTAAAAACCACTAAACGTCACTGATGGAAATTTCTGAAGTATTTCAAGTTAATTACTATTAAAGGATTTGTCTCTTTCCGGTTGTCAATTCAGTGGGAACATCAATTTTAATATTTCCTGACAACTGTGTACAACTCTGACCTGTTGACATTTTCCCTTTTTAGGTCAAGAATGAGAAAACTTGGGTAGCACACACCTGTAATTTCAGCAGCTTAGGAGGCTGAGGTAGGAGGATGGCAAGTTCAAAGCCAGCCTCAGCCACTTTGTGAAGCCCTAAGAACTTAGTGAGACCCTGTCTCAAAATAATAAAAATAAAAAGGGCTAGAGTTGTGGGTCAGTGGTTAAGCATCCCTCGGTTCAGTCCCTGGTACACACACACACATACACACACAAAAGGAATTAGAAAACTCAAAATGGAGCTGCTCCCTGGCTAAGGATCTTGGGTGCTCACAAAGCAGGAACAATCCAGCTGGAGTCCTGCAGCACACTTGGTGACAGCGTTATCGTTCTCTATGTCCAATATAGCACACGTTAGTGAGGTCTGAGGATTTGGCTGGTTGGCACAATCATGGTCTTCAGACATCTGAAGGATATAAACACCGAGTAAGGAAGAAATCTATTTAGCTCGAACTAAAGGATGTAATTAGGGTAGGAGTAATGGAATGAAATTAAGGAAAGATTCAGACTGAATATTAGCGGGTACTTCCGATAGATTTATTAAGCTTTTAGGTATTTTCTAGGGATTGTTTTTCTGTGTTTTCCAAGTGGCTTGAAAATCAGAAGGACAATGGTTGAGATAATCTCCTGGAGGAAACCACAGCCTTTGGAGTCAGGCAAAAGGGGAGAGGGCTAAGCTTTCTCTGCTTGCCTTTAGTCTGTCGTACACATGTGGAAAGCTCCGTGGGCGATCCCCTTCTGAGTTACTTCTGTCCACCCATTGCATATGGTTGCTTTTTCCTTTAAATTGGGAATTATTCAAAGGATGGTATGTTCCCCCAGGGAGGAATCTGAATGTGAGACTCAGAGGAGGGTTTCTGTCTGCCCTAGGGTTGGACGGGCCTCACTTCTGCTTGTTAGTCCTGTCTCTGGAGGGCGGGAAGAGGGGATGAAATTAAATCAGTTCCTGCCACTGTGAGGAGAAGGATTTTGAAAGTCTGGATTCAAAAAAGATGCCTGCTGTGGGGGAGATCTGAGCCTTGCCCATTGAGGATGGTGGAAGCCTCAGCCAACGTGGAGTCTCTGATAAGCCCAGGGTGTTTCTTCTCCTTTGGAGCATTTCCTCACACTCTAGGAATCTACTTGTCCTTTCCAAAGTCCAGTTCAGCCAACTCTTCCTTGAAAAAGGAGACACCCCACTTCCTGTGACCATCAGTCACAGCATTAGGACTTGCAGGCTGTCTGGGCCAGCCCTGCTGGGCACTGTGCATTGCCTAGATGTGAGGCAGGGACCCCGGCTTCCTCCTCAGGCTGATGACAGAGACACTGCTGTCAAGATATTTTGCTTAAGACATCCAGTGATACTGAGAGGTAAAACAATAGAAAGACATAATGATTTTTGGAGAAGATTTTTGCATGTAAGCCGTTGGGAGTTTCAGTACATCTTGTTTCCTCTGTGGTCACAGGGCTGGGCAGCTGGGGAGACTCTTTTGCTATTACAGGGGTAGCTCCCATGTAATTTTCCACTTTGAATCCTACATCATTTTTTATTAAGTAAAATGGTATTTTGTTCTTTAAAACTGCCTTGTAACATGGCTGATCTGTGCTGCTAGCTTTGTCTTAAAAGGGAATAAAATTCTTAAATCGAAACCAAATCGGAGATTGTTCTATGGAGCTCTCTGCAAGGGGCTGAGCGCAGATGTGGGTCTGATGATTACCTTGACTGCAGAAACAGTGGGATCCATAATCTCTGAGCAGTGGACACTTGCTGCGTCGGTTCTCTCTGGCCCTTGATTTAGCCAGCCCTTGATTGTCACCCCTGGCTTAGAATCCCATATTCTATTGAAGTCTGACCTGGGGCCATCTCCTTGGGCAGCACCATGCACATCCGGGCATTTTCGAAGGCCTCATATCTGTGCTCGGGATGCTCTGTTTGAACCCAGAGTGGGTGAACAAGCAGCAGCAGCTCAGAGCAGCTGAGAGGGTCACCCAGGGAGTTGCTCAGCTGCCGCTTGTGCTAGAGTCTGACAGGGATGATGAAATGGGAGGAGGAAGGACACACTCAAAAGCTACCATGTTCACCTGGAAGGAAGTCACTCCTGAGCACCTGAGGGGAAGTGCTCACGGCTGAGGGCACTGTGTGAAATAGGGTTATCCCTTAATGAGGTTTTTATGTGTGTTCTCGTTTTTTTGAATTTTTATGCTGCAGTCTCATCACAGTGTGGGGTAATATCCAAGGAAACCCTTGTATACCTTCCTCATCCATCTTATAACCCTGGATCTCAGCAGGGCAGGGTGCCCCCATAATTTTAGAGGGCATTATAAACCCTCAAAATAAGATTAATTTGGATTCGTGATTATTTAAAAAAGTCAGTATAATGTTGGGGAGTGTGTGATTGTGGCTTTAAAAAACGGGACAAGCCACCTTCTCAAAGGTGGAGTAATTATGGTACAGGATTGGGTTGAACAGAGGGTTAGTGTCGCATTTACTGTGAACGCACATCAAAGATGTCTTAAGCTAAGAACACAGTTGTCTGTCTCAGTGTGACTCCCATTTACTGCGTGTCAAGCTGCGGGAAGTCCAGCTGATGTAAATAGATTAATATTTAAAAAGTAATACAGAAGAATGAGGTTCCAAACATGTAACGTTTAATTATTAAAAACCCATAATGGAATTCCAGTCCAAACTCATCTCTCACATCTCACGGGTGCTCAGCGAAAAGCTCAATTAACAGGCGAGCTGCTTACTCCACAGCTCATTTTGACCATGACAAGGGCAAGCCATGGTCTCTTAAAGTGTCCAGTAACACAGATATGGGCAGTTTAGGAAGTTTTATGCTTTTTCATTAGATAATTATGGCAACCTTTTTTAAAATCAAATGGATCGGTAAATAACTGTACAATGTTAACAGGACTTGGAACTTGAGTTATTCCCAACTGGTAGGACTTGGGCGAGTGAAGTGACCTTCTAGAAATCACAGGATTAAGAGTATCCATGCGGCTTTTGTACTACTGGGCCGTGAAGTATGTTACAGGATACAGGTGTCTAATCAGAAGAGTTTTCTTTTTCCAGAGATGAAACTTAGTCACCCTTTTTCCTCTTGTGATCGTAGTTCTTCTGGCCCATTAAGACATGTGCCACTCACTCTTGATTGGCATGAATTTGTCCAGAGACCTGTGGCAGGGAATGGCCAAAGGAGGAGATAAAATGATCAGTATGAATTAGGGTAGAACAAACCCTACCAGACCTATCAGATTTATTTCAGAATCAGTGTGCCAGCAAGCCCGACTGAGGTAGTATTTCTTGATTTTATGCTTTTATTCAGCATGACAGGTAAGCATGGTCCTTTGTGTATTAACATGAAGATACCAGTATGTCATCTGTGCTGGTTGTTGGTGTGCTTCAAGAGTACGTGAAGACCCTGCTCAGCTACTTTCTCATTAAACCCTTGTAAATTCATTTGTCATGCAGACAAGCAGTGTGACCTAAAATGCTCTTGGGGTGGAGCCTCAGGGTTTGGAAGGTCACACCATAGGTAAAAGTATTCATGACATCCTGTTGGGCCTGTCAGCTATGTGGGGTAACTAGAACTGAGGACAGAAATTGAGTTTGTAGTGGCTGCAGAAGCTGAAACCACAGGGTGAAATGTAATAGGGCCCCAGCCTCAGCGAGCACGGGAAGCAAGCAGAGGCGACAGGGGAGCTGTGGGGCTGAGCGAAGTGCCACTAGGGGCTGGGTAACCTTGATTTCTGGCAGGACAGAGCCTGCCAACTTGCAGAAGGGACAACTGTGGGAATCACCTTCACCTTCTCCTACAGTTCAGTTACAGCTGACAATTGTGTACTGAGCCCTTATCATGTACAGGATGATTCTCTGGAGTGTAAAGACCCAGAACCACAAAAGAAAGCTTTATTCAAAGGAAAAATGGTAAGGCCTAGGTTTCCTGGCCCTGCCTTCCATGCATCCACATCATTAAAGGAACATTTTTCCAAGTGTTTTTCTTTAGGATCTTACTAAACAAAAGAGTTCAAGTTTGGAAAAGCTGGGTGAACTCTGGATCGATGAAGTTGAACATGTTTCTTTCTTTTTTTTTTTTTTTAATTTTTTTTTAGTTGTAGATGGACACAATGTCTTTATTCTATTGCTTTGTATGTGGTGCTGAGGATCGAACCCAGGGCCTCGCGCATGCAAGGCAAGCGCTCTACCACTGAGCTACAATCCCAGCCCCTTGAACATGTTTCTTTTCTGCAGAGTGTCTCAGATGCATAAGTGTGCCCTGCAAATCTCCAGAGGGGCGTAGAGTATAGTAATTTCCCAAGCATACTTGACCATGGAATCCTTTGGGGGTGGAACATTGGTGGATCTGTTTCTTAGCATACACTTTAGGCAGGAGAGGGTTGAGGTGGGGATATCACTGAAGATGGAGCAGGTTCAGAGTATTTTACCCTAGGCCAGGGCCTGATGGAACATTCACATTTCCCTGCCATGGAGGCACTCAGAAATAGAGTTGGCATCCTAAGCGGCCTGTCCTGGCACCAACTTTCTGCATCTGAACCTGGCAGATGATTTGACTTCCCAACCCTTGAATATGAGTTGGTCCACTCCAGCCCCGGTGGAGGCTGTCTTGGGTACCCCACACCCTCATCAGGGCACAGGATAATGTGCTACAACGAGCTTCTTCCCCACAAGGAGGAAGAATTACAGGATCATTCAGAGGCTTTGAAGTCACTTATTTTCCTCATGTTTTAGTACAAACTAGTACCTGGCATGGTTGTTGTAAGGATTAAATCAGAGGAAAGAATGTCATGCTGGGTTGGACTCTTGGTCTCCCTAAAGTCGTGGAGGCTTTCTCTACAGAAGCTCAAGGAAACCTGAAAGATAGGAAGAGCCATTGCCACTCTTTCTCATGGAGCCCAGGCCATTGTTCTGGCAGTGAAGATGGTAAAAACTGGGCAACTGGATTGTCTGATTGTCTCCAAGGAGCAAGCACCATTGCTTATCCATATAGCACAAGCTTTTGCTTCGGCCACTCTCAGCTTCCTTCTCCCCTCTCTAACTCATCACCTCTGCTGGCCTGTGGCTTCTGATGACTGCCTTTCCCCTGTGGTCCTCTGGCCTCATGCCCACAGCTACTATCCGCATCTCTTCTTAGTCTCTTGGTGTTACTTTGATTTCAAACTTTTCAAAGAAGAAAATCAAACTGGTTCATTGAGTTTCTCTGTCCCTCTTGGGCAGAGCCCATGCCAGTGTCTTGAGGTCCAGTTAGTGCCTTTGGTCCAGTTAGCTATGGCCAGGGAGGCTGTGGTGTCACAGCCAACAAGCACTCAGCATCTAATGGGTTCTGTGTGGAGGCAAAGGTAGTTAGTATGCGATTCTTTTTCTCCTCCTCTTTCTTTCCTTCCCTGCTGCTTCCACTTGTGCACATGCCAGTCTGTCTCAGAGGTGTGCCTTGACATGGTGGACTATATCCAGGATTGCCTTTGATTTCTTTTTTCTTCTTCTTTTTTTTTGATATTGAGGCTTGAACTCAGGGGCTCTGAGCCACATCCCCAGCCCTTTTTAAAATTTTATTTAGAGACAGGGTCTCCCTGAGTGGCTTAGGGCCTTGCTAAGTTGCTGAGGCTGGCTTTGAACATGGGATCCTCCTGTCTCAGCCTCCCGAGCCACTGGGATTACAGGCGTTTGCCATTGTGCCTGGCTTATTTCACTCTTAAATAATAAGGACTAAAAGGAAGGCTGCACCTCACCTTTCCAGATTATCCCCAAATACTTCTTTCTTTTGTTTTTCACCCCATTGCACAGGTCCTTTAGATTAGGTGGTTCCATCATACCATTTTCCCTTTTAACCCAGGAGCTGAGCATCCATTTGTGCAATGGGTCAAATCAAAGCATTCTCCTGCATTTCATCTCCTTCTTCAGAGGAGGCCAGAGAAAGATGGGGTTAGTTACACAGGGGTTATGATATGAGAGCATTTTCCAAATACTGACAAATATTGTTGCTACTTATAATTTACTCATCTCTATAATAAGATATGTTATCTGGCTACTTGTCTTTTTATAGATTGCTGGTGAGTGCTATAGTGATAGTATCTATTGAGCTGCTTGAAGTTATTAGAAGGTGTGCGTGTGTGTGCATGTATGTATTTAAACAAATGTATTTAAATATATAGACATATGTATCTGTTTCCTAGTTGTCTTGCTTCACACCATCAGCAATTCAAGCATTCAGTCTGGATGAGGAGATTAGGTCAGGCTAACCTAGGATTCGCTGATGAGGATGGAGTTGGAGAGGGAGGAGGCTCAGTGGAGAGTCTAGCTTTTGTGGCGTGTGGGTTTCAACCAGGTAGTTAGCACAGCAGGCTGGCTAAATTCACAAAACAAAGATGGATCAGAACTAGGCAAACCAACAGTCCACAAACAGCTAAGACGCTTTTCAGAGACAAAGAAACAGACTTGCAGAACTGTAAAAATCCAAGACTGTCCCACCCAGGCCTCTCAGATCATGAAACAGGTACTACTGCACAGGTTTTAATTAGCTCAAAAGGTCAGGGCTAGAGACAACCCAAATTAGTCCTTCTCCCCAAGTTTGTATGTCTGGTACACTGGGCCTTTTGAATTTGCAGTACAGTGCACCAGATGCCACAAATGTCACACTTATGTGTGGCTGAGCATAAGGGATTCCATTGGTGACTCTGGCCCCGGTGACTGGTGCTGGCCCGAAGCTGAGCCTAGGGCTAAAACATCCACAGCAGACTGAAGACCACAGCCTGGCCCAAAAACCTCCTCATTATTGCAATTACACTGCTGTCACACACTGCACAAGCCACTGGAAACACGGTGAAGAAGTGGGGGGAGGGGATCAAGTGCTGATCTAGGTGTCTGGATCATATTTTTGTGGTATATTTTTTATTTTGAAGTGCACATCATAGGAAAATTCACACTAGTGGATGTTCCCTTTGTTTTTTTAGTAACAGGTTTAGCAGAGGAATAATGAATAAAGAATAATAAATAAATAAGAGGTGATTATAGACAAAGCATTTGGTCCTGTTTTTTAAAAAACTATGAAATGTTTTGCTATACATTTATAATAAGAAAATAAAAATATCTGTATGTATATGACACTTAGTTTTTCTAAGAGTGCTTCCATTGGCACCATTTGTTTTGATGCTCCCAGTAGATCTTGAAGGGAGTCCAAGGCACAGAAGCAGCACCCAGAGTTGTGGGATGGACAGGACTTGGCTCTGCTGATTCCGGGCCCCTTTTCCACTTTCCTCACCAAGCCACACTGCTTCCCAAATGAAGAGAGTTTTGTGGTTTTTTTTCCTTTTTCTTTTTTGGTACCAGGGATTGAATCCAGAGGCGCTTAACCACTGAACCACATCCCCAGCCCTTTTTTATTTTGAGCTAGGATCTTGCCAAGTTGCTTAGGGCCTCGCTACATTGTTGAGGCTGGCCTTGAATTTGTGATCCTCCTACATCAGCCTCCTGAGTGGTGGCAATTACAGGCATATGCTGCTGCACCCAGCCCAAGTGAAGAGTAAAAGCAGTGAGGTGGTGCCAAAGACGGGAAAGAATGCATTGGAAGATTTCAGGTCCCCACCAAGAAAACCAAGTGATAAGGTTGAGGAGAGGCAAAAAGTATCCCAATAAGCCTGTAAAACTGGACACAATAAGGGCAGCAGGGGTGACACCAGAAGAGTGGGGTAATGGGGAAGAGGATGGTTCTTCTCAAGGAAACAGAGCCATGAGCAGGAACAGATGGATGACTTCCCATGTCTCTCTGCCAGTGCAGAGCGAGAAGGACCAAGTTCCCCTCAATTGTGGGCACAAAAAGATAAAAGCAATCTTGGAGATCCCACCGAGATTGCACAGGGCTTATGCCTCGACTACAGCTAACACAGAACTAAAATATACAATGACATACTTCAGTTGCATACCCAGTAGGTGGGAAAATATATCCCTGTATGGCAATTCACACACTTAAAGAAGATTATAAGACAGGAATTTCAGCCGGGCGCGGTGGTGCACCCCTGTAATCCCAGCACTTTGGGAGGCTGAGACAGGAGAATCGCGAGTTCAAAGCCAGCTTCAGCAACGGCGAGGCGCTAAGCAACTCAGTGAGACCCTGTCTCTACATAAAACACAAAATAGGGCTGGGGATGTGGCTCAGTGGTCGAGTGCCCCTGAGTTCAATCCCCGGTACCAAAAAAAAAAAGACAGGAGTTTTAGTAAAATAAAAGGAAACACCAAAAGAGTAGTATTGGGGCATTTAGAATAAAATATGGAGCAGATATTAAAAAAATAGATGAATTAGCAAAGAAGCAAGATACAGGAGAATTGAGCAAGATATCTGCTAAGAATATCATTCTCTTTGAAACAGAGCAGTTGTCAGTCTTTCCATGCCTTGTGGGTTGTTCTGAGAAGGTAGAGAAGCCACAGTGAGAGGAATCCTACTTGGACCCCATTCTTTTTTTGTTAAATTTATTTATTCTACTTAGGTATACATGATAGCAGAATACATTTTGATTCATTGTACACAGATGGAGCACAACTTTTCATTTCTCTGGTTGTACCTGATGTAGAATCACATCATATATGCAGTCACACATGAAGCTAGGGCTATGATGTCCGTCTCATTCCACCATCTTTTTTGAGAAGAATGGAGGAACTTTGGGCATGGGGACAGTAAAGATGGACCCCCATTCTTTTTTTTTTTTTTGGTACGGGGATTGAACGCAGGGGCACTCGACCACTGAGCCACATCCCCAGCCCTATTTTGTGTTTTATGTAGAGACAGGGTCTCACTGAGTTGCTTAGCGCCTCGCCGTTGCTGAGGCTGGCTTTGAACTCGCGATTCTCCTGTCTCAGCCTCCCTAAGTGCTGGGATTACAGGCGTGCGCCACCGCACCCAGCATGGACCACCATTTTTAATAGAGAGTAGGGATGCTTGGCATGTGGATGGAAAGGGGAGCTGACCACTCATTTTGGAATATGCAGTGGTCACCCCTTATTATGCTCTGCTGGATGTGATCAGCCAATTTTAATCTAGAAATTAGAAAAGCAGGTTTTAAAAACTGTTTCCACAGAAAGGTTAATTTGATTCCACAACCAAAAGCTCAGAGTAGTTTTTTTTTGGGGGGGGGTGGGATGGGAGAGGGACAAAGAGGAGAGGAGTGAGAAGTTTTTGAAAATGACTGTTACATTGGCAAGGCGAGGGTGTACAATGACTGAACCCTTGGAGAAGAGGAAGTAGACGTGGATAGATCAGGATTTGGAGCAAATGGAGTAGTATTTATTTATTTATTAATATTGTAGTTGTAGATGGACATGATACCTTTATTGTATTTATTTATTTTTATGTGGTGCTCAGCATGGAACCCATACCTCACGCATGCTAGGCAAGCACTCTACCACTGAGCTACAGCCCCAGCCCATGGAGTAGCATTTAAAGGGAGGGTGAGAGGGCAAGGCTAGGCAATTTTCATTTGGTTTCCACTGTCTTTACAAAGGGAATGTTCTTTATACCAAAAGAGTAGGACAAGTGCCATCGAGTGCCATCAAGAGGGCCATGAATTTAAGCCAGGGGGAGAGACAGGCAGAGAGCACCCACTATGCTATAGAAGTTTCGATCTTCAACCCCCAAAAGAAACCTGCAGATGATTTCATTATCTACTTTTGTATAATCTTTACTCTATCATGATGAATGGGAGAGGCTTCAAAAAGTTAGAAATCAACAGATGTTGAGCAGATTTTTCAACATTGGGAGAGGGGTTCCAATTTTTGAAACTCTGGCCTAGAGAGCTTGATGGCTTACCCTCAAGGGCTCTTAAATATGTCATTGAACAAATAGTGGATGAGACCTTCAGACAAAAAGGTCTTGGATGAAGCAGACAATATTGCAGGGTGAAAAGAGGAAGGGTTGGAAGTTCCAGGTATGAAATCTGGCTCCATTCTTTGTATGCTGCGAGAACTACATCATCTCTTTGATCTTTGTTTTCTTAAGTAAAATGGGATAAGGATAGCTCCTTCCTAAGTTTGTTAGAATTAAGGGAGATAGCTTAACTGAAAGCTTTAGGTTTGGTCTATAACAATACTCAATAAATGGTCATTTTTTGAAAAAAAAAGCAGAAACCTAACAGCAGGATATGATTGCTAAAAAGTACATTCATTCTTGGATGGCATTAGCAGAGGTATAATGTTCTATATGAGGGAGGGGAGAATTCCTCGGCCCCTGTACTGGTCAGGATGCTGTATTTCATTCTGGGCTTTGCCCTTTATTAAAGGGGCTTTACTTAGATGAAGCATAGCCTGGGTAAATGGTGGCTGCTGTCATTGTCACCTCCATAGGAGTACAGATAGGATAGGAGGACTCTAGGAACTTGACTCCTGGAAACTGGGTGCAGAACCTAGGAATATTTAAAAAATAATCTGGAGGAAATGTGATGATGGCTTTTTAAAGTATTTGAAAGGCTGAGATTTGGAAGAGGGGTTATCTGTGCTGGGAGACCCTGCAGAACAGAACTATCATCAGTAGGTAGAAGTGACAGGGCGGTAGAGTGGTTAAACTTTCGAATAATCAATGGTGTCCCACAACAAATAGGCTGCGTCCTGCAGCACGAAGCCATTGCACAGGAGAGAGCTCCCTGTACTGTGAATCACTTTCTGGCTGTGTGATGGGTCTAGATGAATGTCCCTGTCACAGGAAGTGTGGACGCCTGGAAGACCATCTATGTGTGGAAGGAAACCCAAGCTTGCTGTGGAGATGGGTTGGACTGTACCCGTGAGGTTCCTGAGGGTTTTGAATGCCTGTGATTCTGGAATTTCAAAGCAGAACATCATTAGCAAATGTCAGTCAATCATCTGAATCTTTCAGTTTTGAAGGAAAATGCAAAAATCAAAAAAACTAAAACTAAAAACCAACACTTGAAATAGAGGGGCAGTATGGACTTTGAAACCAGACAGGCCTTTGTTAGAATCTGGATCTGCCATCTGTTTCCTGTGTGAAGTAATCTTGGGCAAGTCATTTAACCTATCTGAAGCCTGCTTATCTGTACGATAGGGTACATGGGGGTCAAATGAAGTAATCCAGGCAGCATGTTCAGTGTGGTTGCTAGTAGTTGAGTGAAGCTAGTTATTACTAGAATAATTTATTAGTACTACATCAAATTGGGGCTTGCAGTAGGCACTGTAATAAAAGCCATGACTTTCAATGGAATATTCTGGAAAGATTTGAGGAGAAATGGAGAACAGGAGCTGAAGTGGGCCAATCCAGAACACCCACAGGCAGGTTCAGTTTGTAGCCCACTGTGCAAAGAAATGAGCAAGAGACCATTAAAAGAGGAATGATGAGCCAGGCGCAGTGGCGCACGCCTGTAATCCCAGCACTTAGGGAGGCTGAGACAGGAGAATCGCGAGTTCAAAGCCAGCCTCAGCAACGGCGAGGCGCTAAGCAACTCAGTGAGACCCTGTCTCTACATAAAACACAAAATAGGGCTGGGGATGTGGCTCAGTGGTCGAGTGCCCCTTCAAGAAGCAGCCAGAGGGTGGCTGAGGTAGTGAGACACAAAGCAGGATCACTAGAGGGGCCATTAAATATGTCCAGCAGTGTTCTTGACCCTGGCCGCCTGCACACACACAACCCTGGTCCTGCGGCGGTTTAGTGGTGCTGCCCAGGCAGTGAGGAGGCTGGGAGGAAGGTTCACATAAAATCCCTAGGAGAAAAGTCTGCTTCGATGTCATTGATAATAATGGCAGTCAAACAGCCCTACTATTGATGTATGATTGACTACATCGTGAGGCTAAAACCACATACTTTGAAATAGGATTTCTGCCATTTTCTAAAAAAAGTCTGCTTGCAGGAAAAAATGAGGTGAGGACTACAGATAGAAGCCAGGCAACGAGCTTCGTGTTTTCTCTTTTGTTTCCTTTTACAACGCTAGAGATTAGACTCAAGGCTTCATGCTTGCTAAGCATGGGCTCTAGGACTGAACTACACTCCAGTCCTCACTTCACTTTTTAACACATTAGCTTGCTGGGTCCGCCTTCTATACAACTCAAACTCCCTCCCTGCCGCTTTTCCAGGCAATCAGGGATCTCCTGTAATCACAAGTGGTGAAAGTTCAAATATCCAAATATACCCTTAGAAAACAGAGAGAAAAATAAACAAGATCAAAGATGTATTTGAAAAGAGACTAAAATATGCATTTGGAAAACAAAGAGAGTTAATGTAAACAAGGTAAATATACATCTGAAAAGTGATTTAGATGTACATCGGAGGAAAGAGGAGTCACAGTACTGAGTTAGAAGAACAAAGGGAAGCCAGGCATTTCGGCTCTAGATGGCTACCGTCATGTCAAGCAGAATCCATGGCATATGCCTGTAATTACAGCTACTCCAGAGGCTGGGGCTGGAGGATTGAAAGTTTGAAGCCAGCCTCAGCAACTTAGTGTGACCATATCTCAGAACAAAATGTAGAGGGCTGGGAAGGTAGCTCAGTGGCAGAGCACTTGGCTAGCATATGGGAGGCCCTGGATTCAATCCCCAGTACCAAACACACACACACACACACACACACACACACACACACACACACACACGAAAAAAAGAAAAAGAAAGGGAAATTCACCATTGGGAGAGTAAAATATTAAGGATAATTTTTAGTTAGAAAACTTCAACTTAGTTGAGTTTTGACCTTTAGAACAAATCTCTTGATGGGTTTGGGGTGGGAAAAGTGTTACTGGGGGAGAGAAATGTGCTGGTTTCCCCAGCTAACATTAATGACAGGCCTTGAGCTTGTGCGGGCAGGTACCGTGTCTTTTCCTACACTGTTCCATAGCACAGTGCCTTCTTGAGCACAGCTCAGGGATTTATTTTGAATAAATAAAAGCCTTATATGCAGAAGCTTGGTTTTATTTTAAGTTTCAGTTTGAAGCAAAGATGGCTGAACAAAGATAAAACAAAACCTCAAGCCTCCTATTTCCTGCAGTAGACTTTAAAAAAAAAATTTATAGAATGCATTTTGACATATTGTACACAAATAGAGCACAACTTCTCATTACTCTGGTTGTACATGGTGCACAGTCACTCTAGTAGTGTAATCATACATGTATATAGAATAATAATGTCCATCTCATTCTATCGTCTTTCCCATCCCGACTTTCCCACTCCTCCCTTCACTCCTCTCTACACAAACCAAAGTTCCTTCATTCTTCCCTATCCTCCCACCCCACTATGGATAAACATCTGCATATCAGAGAAACATTTGGCTTTTTGTTTTTTGGGATTGGCTTATTTCACTTAGCATGATATTCTCTAGTTCCATCCATTTACTGGCAAATGCCATAATTTCATTCTTCTTTAAGGCTGAGTAATATTCCATTGTGTATATGTACCACATTTTCTTTATCCATTTATCTGTTGAAGGGCATCTAGATTGGTTCCATAGTTTAGCTATTGTGAATTGAGCTGCTGTAAACGTTGATGTGGCTGCATCACTACTATAGTATGCTGATTTTAAGTTCTTTGGGTATAAACCGAGGAGTGGGATAGCTGGGTCAAATGGTGGATCCATTCCAAGTTTTCTGAAGTGTCTCTATACTGTTTTCCATAATGGTTGCACCAATTTGCAGTGCCACCAGCAATGTATGAGTGTGCCTTTTCCCCCACATCCTCACCAACACTTATTATTGCTTGTATTCTTTTTTTTTTTTTTTAATATTTTTTAGTTATACATGGACACAGTGTCTTTATTTTGTTTACTTATTTTTATGTGGTGCTGAGGATCGAACCCAGTGCCTCACACATGCAAGGCAAGTGCCCTGCCACTGAGCCACAACCTCAGCCCCTGCTTGTATTCTTGATAACTGCCATTCTGACTGGAGTGAGATGAAATCTTAGAGTAGTTTTGATTTGCATTTCTCTAATGGCTAGAGATGTTGAACATTTTTTCATGTTTGTTGATCAACTGTATTTCTCTTCTGTTCTGAATACAGTTGACTCTGGGCTGCACGAGGGCACAGGCTGCATCTTACTCAGCTCCTATCCCCAGTTCTTAGCACAGTGCCTGACACAGAATGGACCCTGGATAAAGGTTCATTTGAATGAGTCAAGTGGATTCTGTGATGGTCAGTTTTTCAGGGAGGGTGGTGGATATCTGGAGTTGATTTTTAAAAGGTGAGAAAATTGAACCCAGGGTAGCGGCATGACAGTAGGAGACAAGGCAGGATGCTGCTCTTCTCTTCTACAAGTACCTTTTCCACGTCCGTAGCCACTGGCCAGTGTCCTTTCTTCCTCATATGTTCGCCTGGAAGTGCTGTCACCATCTCTGGTCTCTTTTCACAGCTGAGCACCTGAGGCTCAGCGGGATTAAATGTCTGGCCCACCAGAAGCAAAAGGCCAAGCAGAGAATGAGATGGTCTCTGAGTTCATTTCAGGGCTGACCTTCACATCAGCAATTTCTGTGACCTTTCAAGGCCACATACTGGGGAACGAGAGGCAGGCACTTGACACCAGGTAGACCTGAGTTTCTGATGTTTGACGGTTTTTCCATTTCCATCGGGATGACGTGTGGTCACAAGAGCTTCTGTGTGTACCTAGCGCCAAAGAAGCAGCAGGCTTTGTGATGAGAGGCAAATGCTCTTAGACAACCTGGCGTGTCAGCCCAAGGGAAGCCACCTTCTTCTGGATCATGCGTTTGGCTGTCAGGATGGCTCAGTGGTCACTGAATTCAGGCCAGGATTCCATCTCCTGTGTTGGCTTTAGAATCACAGACTTGGGTTAATCAAGAGCCATTGGTCAAAGCTCATTGAGATCCTGAAATCCAGGCTGACTTCTGCTCTGTTTTATAGAGTTGATGACATATGAGAAAGAAAAGGATCTGTCCCAGTGACCTGGTCCAAGACTTCTGGAATCCTGCTTAAAACTTGCAAGATAAGTAGGACTCAAGTCACCGTATAAAGTTCCTACAGGGCAGTTTTCTAATGAGATTTTCAATTCTAACAAAGATGATCTTTAAACTCTGCTTGAGTTCCAAATTCTATTTAAGAGACGGTAAAGAGAGAGAAACAGAGACAGAGACAGAAGAAAAATACAAGCAAAACAAAACAAAAACTTAAGCAAACCCTTCAATATAAAAAAGCTATGTAACAAACATCATCGTGTTGAAATCTAAACCTGCAAAATTTCTTGTTTTGAAAATGAATTTCTTCATGAATTTGCTTTTTTGAAAAACACCTAAGCTGTTCCTATCTAAATCCCTCTCCTGTTTTCAGAATGGCCTTGAATGTCTGTAGCGAGGTCACTCTTTTTCTTTCCTTCCATCCTTCTCAATTCCAGTTTTGCACAAAAAACTTGAAATGGCGAGCTTGGCTCCAGTTTTGGTAGCCCCTTCTGCCTCCACCTTCTGCCACGAGAGGGTGGGGTCAGCCTGTCTTAAAGGCATCTGAAAATGTGACTTGTGGCCATTCTTTGGGAAGATAGTTCTGCCGTGTAATGAGTCAAGCAGATCATCCATCAGCTCTGTTTTTTTAATAAAACATGAATAGCGCAGTTTATGATTCCCACTATTCAAACAGCAGTTGAGCCTAAGAGGAATTATTCGTTTTAGGTTCTAATCCTCATGTCCAGGTAGCCATGCTGCTTTATTGGTCCTTTCCTGAATCGGAGAATGTCTGACTGTAGAAGAGAAGAGGGCTCTGCAGGAGCTGGATAGAGGCTTCTTAGGGTCGGGGAAAGCTGGGATGACAGCACTCTCACTGCAGACGGTCACTGTTACCCCTCGGACAGTCTCCTGGGAGGCAGGGTGGGGGCTGGTGTCTGTGAGGCATGGCATGCATTTGTCCTGAGAGAAACATGCCCCCATTTCCTGTCAAAGACACATGGGCTCAGAGGAAAACAACCTCCTTTTCCCTCCTCACACAGCCATTGAAGCATCCTTCCCACAAGTGGGACTTAAAAATAAATGCACCTTCAGCAACCATGGTGGGGAAGACTGTAGATTAAAAAGATAGACTATGTGACAAGCTTGGCAATATGCCTGGCACATGATTAGCTCCATTTTGCAGATGAAGAAACTGAGGCTGAGATTTTCATAAGGTTGGGTGCTATTATTTAATGGAGCTCAGACTCACATCTACATTTTCTGCTTCCAGATCCCACATGGTCTCTGTAGCCTCTGTCTCCCAGGTACACAGAACTAGATCCCTGCTAGAGTCTGGGTCAAGACCCAAAGGAACAGTAAATGCTGGGATCGAGACTCAGAGTAGGGCTAGGAGCAAGTGTGCAGGAGGGTCAGACTGCCCGTAGATAGGGCAGATCCCAAAGCCTTCAAAACCCTGCACAGCACCACCTGTGTTCTCCATTCTCCTTTGCATCACTCCTGAATAAACCCAGGAGTTTATGAGCTGGCCTGGAACGCAAGCTCAATGCCAAATTTAACATACAAGTCCTTGAGAACCACCCTCCTATGACAAAATGCAATCTTGCTTAAGGATCTACAACTTCTGCGCTGTTGCCTGGGTGCTATAATAGTGGAAAGTCCACAGAACCGGGAGATGTGTTTTGTTTTTTAAATTGTTGATGGCATTCAAACAGATGCTAATAACTTTTTACTGTTCTGTTGCTGCAAATGTCTTTGCCCAGAGAAGAAAGGTTTCAGCACAAGGGTTTCTTAATTAAATATTGCCTGATGCCAGATTACCACTCAGAAGGCAGCGGTGGGTTCCATTAAAGGATGAACTTTACTCCCACAGCTGACAGCTGATTAATGTGTTAATTAGAAACCCTGTCCCCCTCCCCCAGTTACCCGAATCTTCTCTTAAGCCCAGCAGAATGTATATATCGTGCCCATGTGGGTAACCTCATGGCATACTTGGGCTTTGACTTTGGACGTTTATATAAAAATGAAGGCTCAGTTGCCAATATGAATAGCTTTCTCTCTTTCCAGAGGAAATACAAGATGGAAAGAGTTATAGGAACCAGAAGTCCTGCCTTTCAGTTTTCTGGTATCAAGAGCAAGTGCTATTTCTGCTGAGGCAGTGTCTTTTGAGCAGTTTAGCGGTGTAGGTTGCCACACATTTATTTCACAGGAAAGGAGTGAATCCATCAGGGCACTGAGCTTATAAGTACTACCCTGGCAGCCAGCCACCAAAATATAAATACTCTAAATGGACTAAAGGAAATGTTCATTCTGTTGTTTAGAATTGGACACATCCCAGGAAGGTAAATTTAATCTTTTTGAGGACTGCTGTTCTGAGGTTGAATGGAACATGCATTTGTTTATCTCCTTTGTGATCTTTTTGTCTTCCTGGTGATACATTATGTATTTGTGATACGAAGCATTTCAGCTGTCTTGCTCAATGGCATCGCATTTGCTGATTGTTCCGTCCCCAGATTGGCATCGTTAAACAGCGTCAGCCCCCATCCAATCTGGGACCTGTTAGGGAGAGAAGGGGAACCAAAGAGGCCAGATTCCAACAGAAACAAAGCCGGGGTGGAATTAGGGGAAAATCATTCTGGAGCCCAGCAAGTTGAGCTCTGCACTTCTTAGTCTTTATCTTTTAAAATGTCTGAAGGAATTTTGGTACTTATTGGCATAATGAAGAAAAAAGAATGCTTCAAAAAGGAAAAATAAAGTAAAATTAACAAAATGTAAAGCTGTTGACAGAAAAAGAAGGGAAGAATACCCCCACACTTCTGCAATTCAGAAAACCATAGTACATGAAACACAAGCAGTGTATTTTGTGGATATGCAAATGTTATTTTATTAAAGAGAGGGAGATACAGTATATATTTTCACCCAACTACCACATCTTAAGTAATCAGCTCAGCCTCTTATGATGAAATCTTTAATTACTACAAGTGTGTCATTAGTTAGATGTAGAATGAATGATGGTACTGTGTGTGTTATTGCCTCACATGATATAACCATTTGTGCCATAAATTCATTGACCTCATCTTAAATAATGTGTCCTGTAAGACAGACTTGATTCATTATTTCTTAAGTGACAGTTTTTTTCCCCCTCTAATAATTTTTTGCTTCATCAGAAAGATTGCTTTTTGTATTTTTAGGTCAGTGTTCTGAATTGAAATGTAATAAGGCAAGATGATACACACACACACTACTCACATTACCCCCAAACAAGACAAAAAAGGCACGCTGTGGTCTGAGCACTTGCAGATGCCACAGAAAGTCAAGCACTGACATTATTAGGCCTCGGTTCTGATGGGAAATTTTGACGAAGTAGGATTTTTACTTAACTGTGATATCTGTAATTCTTCCTAGGTGTAAATAGATAAAATATGGTGGGGAATTCTCATTTGATAATTAGGATAGATCTATGAACAATCCTTATTCATTAAAGGGTTATTAAAAATGAAGGAAGTAAAGGGAGAACATTTAAGTTATATTTAGATTATTATTATTATTATTCACTCTGCTTGAAAATATTTACTTAGCTTGAGGAAACAGGGATCCTCTGGAGGCACAAAAAAAAAATTCGATTTGGCAATTTAAATACCAATTAGGATTTCAGAAAGCTTTTCTCCCTTCTGGTTAAAAAATAAGATCCAAAAGAAATATGCCAGAAAAAATTGACATATTATTTTAATTAGTTTAATTCATTGATAATGTTGTTTCCTCCACAATTAATGGAGTTATGTTTGCTATCTCTCTTCAAGCTTATAAATTCATACTGTAGGCTTTCTATGGAAGCCTAATATTGAAAGAGAGACAGGAGAGTTTTTTCCACCATCAAATTGGAATGCCACATCATTTCGTGTTAGCTCTATTAAAATGATCAGGTTTTAAAATAATTTATGTGTATGATATTTTCACTACCAGTTTACTTAACCTTTACCTAGATGAGAAATTTGAGAGTCTGATGGGTTCTGTGGGGCCCTTCTTATCAGAGGCAATTCTGTATGTACTTGTAAACTGGGCATCTCACTAATGAAAAAAACTTAATTCAGGAGGAACCTGAAACGTTGTAGTGAAAGGAGAATATATGCATTAAAATTATTTATTTTTTTACCACTTTAACCTCTGCAACAGTTTTCCTAACTAAATTGAGAAGAGGCTTTTCTAATCATCAAAGGTCACTCAGCAGTGTTCTCACTCTCAGATTTTTCAAAGAAGTGTTTCGAAAGGGCAATTTGATATGAAACCAAATTAAAGAACTAACGGGTGCCAATAAGTTTATTTTATTCCATCTCACACTGTCAAGTTTATTACCTGTAAATATAGTGAAGAAAAAAAAGTGAGAAGGAAGAGAGTGGATTTGCACATACAGACCCACATCTGCCACGCAAGTATTCGCCCACAATCACATAGCAGCATGCCACCACTGTTTACAATCAAGAAAAGCTGAGAGTTAAATGAGATGAGTAATCAAATGCCCAGCATATGTTGTTTTTGCATTGTTTATGTGACCAATCATTATTAAAATTTATCATCTTTTAATTACATCCATTTACAATAGTTAAAACACACACATACACAGAGACACACACACACACACACAACAAAACAGACACTCTTCAAAAACAGAATTCCCTTTAGAACAGTATTGGAACCAGTGCTTTATTGAGAGAGAAACTTGAATTCAATAAACTCACCATTGCACTGTGTTTCACGATTCCTCCTTGGTGCTATATGGCTTGTGTGCTAAGGAAACGACAAAAATAAATAAATAAATAAGAAAAAGAAAAAAAGATTGTGTGTGTAAAAGTCTGTCAAAAAAAGTGAGGCACTGAAAGAACTATTGAAAATTTTGACATCTGTTTATCTGTTTATAGCTATGGCAAGATTACTCATATTAATTCTTGTTTAAAATGCCATATGAAGGAAAGACATTTGTGCAAACAAGAGTCATATTTGAATTGTAGATCATGTCTTCACCATCTGTGAGAGCTGATGGTGTTGCAAAATTAATGTGTTAATGAAATCACAATAATTTCTCCAAAGTAATGGGTTCTGAAGCCGAGAATGACTATTTTTTGAACTTTGATGTCTGGTGATTTCCAATTGGGAAAAGCTCTCAGCCTTTAATTAGTTCTGCAGCCCAACTTTAAAATAAATTTGGTGATGTCTTTCTTTTGCCAGGAGTATTTGAAGGGGGAAAAAGCCATAACAACTTTGGAAAATGTTCTCTGGTGTTTGAAAAGTTGTTAAATAAGACTGCCTGCCAAGAAATGTCACCAAAAATTCTGACTACTGAGAAAGAGTGGGCAAACAGCTCAAAAAATAATTCTAGCTTGCTGCAACATCACAGGTTGGGAATAGCTAAACCTCACACAGACTTCATGACTAATTCCAAGTTTTTCCTTGGAAGCCAGACATAATGATGTTCAGTGCTTTGTGTTATTGGTTAACACAGCACACCCTTTCCAACTGCATTATTGGACACAGTGAATAGTGTAAAGTGACTTCGCATGAGGAGAATTTTAAGGGGTTATGTGTTTCATGCCCACAGAGCTTTCTGGAGAATCCTTCCCTCCAAAACTATTTAGATTTATGTTTACAGTGAGCCTCTTTGACAAATGAATGTGTGAGGGTAGGTATACTGAGCAGGTAGATGCACTTCTATTTGTCAGAGCCATCTTTGAGACATGCTTAAGGAGGTCTACACAATTTCTTTAAAAAGTACAGGGATTGTGAACATTGCTATTCTGAAGTTAAGATTTATAAAGGAAACATCATTTCACAAACATTTCAGAATTTTACCTTTAAGAGGGAAACACTTCAACCTATTTGAAAGATTGTGATAGTTTGAAAGAATCTTTATATGAAACATGAAATTCCATTTACCTAAGGAAATTGCTTATCTTACCTGTTGTGTTTTTTTTGTTTGTTTGTTTTGTTTTGTTTTTTTCTTTTCTTTTATTACTGTATTGTAGGTATGTGACTGGTGTAAGCACATAAGACACACAAAAGAATACCTGGATTTTGGGGACGGGGAAAGAAGGCTTCAGTTCTGCAGTGCGAAATGTCTCAATCAATACAAAATGGACATTTTCTACAAAGAGACACAGGCCAATCTTCCAGCTGGGCTGTGCAGCACATTACACCCTCCCATGGAAAATAAAGCAGAAGGCACCGGGGTGCAGCTGCTCACTCCAGACTCTTGGAATATCCCGCTAACAGATGCTCGGAGGAAGGCCCCTTCCCCGGTGGCTGCAGCTGGCCAAAGCCAGGGCCCTGGCCCATCGGCGTCCACTACCGTCTCTCCATCTGACACTGCCAACTGCTCTGTCACTAAAATCCCCACGCCAGTGCCCAAGTCCATCCCCATCAGCGAGACTCCAAACATCCCTCCTGTCTCTGTCCAGCCACCTGCTAGCATCGGACCTCCCCTCGGTGTCCCTCCTCGTAGCCCTCCTATGGTGATGACCAACCGCGGCCCGGTGCCTCTGCCCATCTTCATGGAGCAGCAGATCATGCAGCAGATCCGCCCACCCTTCATCCGCGGGCCACCACACCACGCCTCCAACCCCAACAGCCCTCTATCCAACCCCATGCTTCCCGGCATCGGGCCCCCGCCTGGCGGCCCCAGGAACCTCGGCCCCACTTCCAGCCCTATGCACCGGCCCATGCTATCGCCCCACATCCATCCCCCGAGCACCCCCACCATGCCTGGGAACCCCCCCGGCCTGCTGCCCCCACCGCCCCCCGGGGCCCCCTTGCCGAGCCTTCCCTTCCCACCGGTGAGCATGATGCCAAATGGCCCGATGCCCGTGCCCCAGATGATGAATTTCGGGCTGCCGTCGCTCGCTCCGCTGGTGCCGCCCCCCACTCTGCTCGTGCCATACCCGGTGATCGTGCCCCTGCCTGTGCCCATCCCTATCCCTATTCCCATCCCTCACGTCAATGATTCCAAGCCCCCCAATGGATTCTCCAGCAACGGGGAGAACTTCATTCCGAGCGCCCCTGGCGACTCCTCGGCATCGGGGGGAAAGCCAGGCGGACACTCCCTGTCCCCCCGGGACTCCAAGCAGGGCTCATCTAAGTCCTCGGACTCGCCGCCCGGCTGCTCCGGCCAGGCCCTGAGCCTGGTGCCTGCACCGGCGGAGCACAACCGGAGCGAAGTGGTGGACCTGACGCGGCGCGCCGGCAGTCCCCCGGTGACGGGAGGCCAGCTCGGCTTCCCGGGCGTGCTGCAGGGACCGCAGGACGGCGTCATCGACCTGACCGTGGGCCACCGGGCCCGGCTGCACAACGTGATCCACCGCGCGCTGCACACGCATGTCAAGGCGGAGCGCGAGCCGGGCGCCGCGGAGCGCAGGACCTGCGGCGGCTGCAGGGACGGCCACTGCAGCCCTCCCGCCGCTGGCGACCCGGGCCCGGGTGCCCCCGCGGGCCCCGAGGCCGCCGCGGCCTGTAACGTCATCGTGAACGGCACGCGCGGTGCTGCAGCCGAGGGCGCCAAGAGCGCGGAGCCGCCGCCCGAGCAGCCGCCGCCGCCACCGCCGCCCGCGCCGCCCAAGAAGCTGCTGTCGCCTGAGGAGCCGGCGGTGAGCGAGCTGGAGTCGGTCAAGGAGAACAACTGTGCTTCCAACTGCCACCTGGACGGGGAGGCCGCCAAAAAGCTGATAGGGGAGGAGGCCCTGGCGGGGGGCGACAAGTCGGACCCTAACCTTAATAACCCCGCAGACGAGGACCACGCCTATGCTCTGCGGATGCTGCCCAAGACCGGCTGCGTGATTCAGCCTGTGCCAAAACCCGCGGAGAAGACTGCCATGGCGCCGTGCATCATCTCCTCGCCCATTCTCAGCGCTGGGCCCGAGGACCTGGAGCCGCCGCTCAAAAGGAGGTGCCTCCGAATTAGAAATCAGAATAAGTAAAAGGTTTGTATGTCCACCTGGGAGCTCCTCCACGAGCCAGTGCACCTCGCTTTGCTTTTTATAAGGCAGAGGCGAGAGTTGTATTAATAATCGTGATTTTTTTTAACCTTACGTGTTTTACAGTACCCATTGTGTGGCCACGTACTATCTACATTTTGATCCAACAACTATGACTGAGTACTTGCTTAGTAACACCATTCCCATTTTACAGCTGAGGAAACAGCCACAGTGTGTCTAAGTGTCATGCCCAAGGTCACTTGAGGGTAAAGCTCAGCCTTGAACTTTAAAAACACTGTTTTTAAAAACACTGTTTCAGTTACCTTTTAATTTCACTATTAGGCTCATCTCTGTAATTCACCCTGCTAGAGAGGAGAAGGGTGTGGAAAGGAAAGAGAGATTATTCTGGAAACTTAAATGTTTGGTTATAAGGTTACAGTAGTGAAAAGCCCAGGGAACTCATGAGCTGGAGGACTCACTACAACTGGTAGCCTCATTGGACGAATGTCCCAAATCATCATGTTTTATTGACAACCATGGGATACCATCTATGAGAATCAAAACTAAACTTCTTATCATAGATATGTCAACTAAGTCCAGGCCACCAAGCCACACTTGCCTGAAAAAGTGATAGAGTTCATAACTTTTGTCTATTGGTTCTCTTCCTTCAGTTTGGCACCAACTAGCATTCCTAGGGCAGACCCTAATCTTAGCTTTGCTTTCTCCCTGTTTGGGGCTCAGTGGCTCAGCTGGTGCATTGTTCACTTCACAGACAGTGGGAAGCTTTGATAGGGAAAACGATGGCCTTGCTAAAATGGATGAGAGTGCACATCTCAGACCTTATGGTGAGACTCTTGCTTAATGTCAAGTGAACCATGGAGTAATCACAGATATCAGAGAGGGTAAAGGAAACTGTCTTATGTGACAACCATAGCCAGATGTGGCCTTATTTTCACCTCTCACCAATCCTGGTGGAATAGGCATTGGATGCATATTACCAAAGAGGAAGATGCAGCTTAGAGATCTTGCCCAAATCAGCAGCTAAGTGAGAGAACTTGTATTCAGTTCAGGCTGTTGGACCCTGAGCTCTCTTTTCTGTCCGAGTGGGCAACAAACAGGCCAAAATGCAGTTGAGTTTGTCAACTGCCTATGGAAAAGAGAAGAGAAATGAATATTTACTGAGCACTTCACTAGTGCACTGCTCCTTCCAGGGCCTGGGAGGATACAAAGGTGAAGATGATGCTGTACCTGCTCCCAAGGCATTTACCATCTGGTGGGGATGGAAACTCAGGAGGTCTGGGGTAGGAGAGGCAGGAAGAAGAATCACTCCCATTTGTGTGTGCAGGCTGTCTTCGAAGCGGGTTTCAGTAGAGTATATTTGGGTCTGGATCCATGAGACAACCATCTTCATTCTACTGATGAGTAAACAGAGAGAGCGAGCGAGAGAGCGAGCGAGCGAGCGAGCGAGAGAGAGAGAGAGAGAGAGAGAGAGCAAGAAAGGAGGAGGAGGAGAAGAGAAGAAGAGGGAGAGGGAGAGAGAGAGAAAGAAACATCATGGAACTTGTCCAGGATTGTCAAGTTAGTAAAGCAGAGTTGAGATTCAAATGCAGGCTGTCTGACCTCCTGAGCTACATTTTCTTTACCCCACTGTAGAATAGGCTAATAAGCTCCTTCCACATTCTACCTACTGAAATTTTTGTCCACCTCAGTTGTTCTGAGGGAGTTTCTAAACCAAACCTCTATTTACCAACTTCCTCAATTCTCCAGATAGAATTTAATTCTTATTTTTCCAGCTACAGCAACAAACCTGGTGGGACATAAAATCATGGAGCATAAGCCTTGGTGTGGTGTGCCCATCCCATTGTCTCTAGGTTGGTGTATTTCCATGGGCAGCTCACATAGCCAGAGGTTTGCTTGGGAAGCACAGAATCAGAGCAAGGGACTTGTTGGATGGTTTAAGAAGGGATTCTCACCCACCATGGTTTGAGGTTTCCTTTCCCACTGATGGCTTTGCCAGTATAAGTAGAATACTACAAACGAGTTCACCATTCTTTCTTGATTTTACATCTACGGGTTCATTGTCTGAGGACCGATAGACTCAGCCTTCTCGCAGATAACTCAGTTGAAAATGCCTCTGATTTGTTCACAAGAGTAATTTCATCTGCTTGACAAAGCTTTGAGTAATGGGAAGGTATTTGACAAAAAAGTGACCAGCTTCAGTAAGTCAGAAAGCATTGGGAATTATCACTCCTTCAAATGACATTAAAGAAAGAATGGGAAGGTGAAAGATTTTACTTCCATTAGTGGAGCTGAGATGTAAACTGATCCAGAACAGTGACACGAGCGTGTAAGAAGCATGGGACTAAAAGATCATAAAAGCATAAAATATATCATGGCTATTTGGATGATCTATGTTTCTGAATAAAGAATCAGGTGAGGGTCTTACATGTGAACCACAATCATTACTAAAAATATTAACCTGGTTTCAGCCAATTTCAGACAATACCTCTTGAGATTAGAGTTCTTTTTGTAATGGATCCCCCAATAAATTACAGTTTTTTCTCTAAAGTCAGAAATACTCAGGCTTTATTGGCTACTGAGAGGAGACAAGGCAAGTGATTTAAGAGGGGAGAAGACCCATCTCTCCTCCACTTAGTCACACCTCCTCTCGCCCTCAGTAGTTCCACGTCACCTCACAGTACAGCCTCAACCTGCCATAATACACTCTTACGCTCTGGCCCTTCCTGCTTTTCTGTGTACTTGCGGTGCTGTTTTTCTTCTTTACCTTCAGGATCTCAGCCCGTTCATATAGTTGGGGGAATTGAAATGTATCCATTAAATAAAGAACTGGGTAGCTTTTGTGCCCTGATGTGGCACTCTTTGATGACAAGTTAAAAACAAAGTGAAAGCATTAAGGACCCAAAGCAGAATGCAGTCTGAGATGTGGTGGATGAGGTGCCTGGGAGCAATGTCCCATGTGCCTATTGGTGATTCATTATGATTTCTCACAGCAGAGTCTGTTCTTCATTCTTCTTGTTATGTCCACCTGTCTCATACTGTATTATGATTTTTAAAAAAACATTTAAAATAGATCTAAAGCAGACTGTATCTCAAAATCAACCCAGCTACAGAGGTCTTCAATGAAGCCATCATATTTGTTAGTTCTTTGCAAATTACAGCCCTCCCCTCTCACTTTCAAGTTATTCTGAACCTGACTTTATGTTTTCTTATTTGTTGATTCAACTACAAATGATTTCAAATGATTTTCCCCAGATGCAGAACTAATTGTTTAGTTGAAGATTGTAAAAGGTTGTAAACTCCCTTTAATCTTCAACTTTTAAGACTCTAAATACCAGTTTTGCAGCTTCTGTAGCTACAAGAAAAAATCCCCCCAAATAATAAGGAAAGCAATGTATAAACATTTCCCAAACTATTCTATCCACAAAGAATTCCATTTATAAATGGAATACTCCCTTCTTTGTCTTTGCCTGGGAGCTTCGGGGATAGCTGTTTGTATTTGTACATTTTTCTGAATTTCTACAGTTTACACTTGTTTATGGTACATTGGGGAGTTCAGAGTAACCATTTGCAAATGTTTGAAGATATTCAAAAGAAAATGCTCCCCCTCCTCAGTTTTCCAGGGAAATGAAGTATTCTCTTTAAGTAAAATAATCAATGGAAAAAATGTGTTCCAGGAGTAACTCTTTCACCCCCGCTCTTCTATTCTCCAGGAATAACAGGTCCATACAACTTCCCACCTTCGTGGTTCCCAAATTTATTTGTTTCTAGGAACATACAAACATATAGAAAGAAAATATGAAACTCTTTGCTCTGCTCCTGACTTCATGATGCTATTCTCTGAGGGAGATAGATGGAGGAGGGACCTGTAATGTTGACTTCTTGGAGTTTAATTTAGTCACGCAGCCTCAAATCCAGAACCAATTATTTTACGGCAAGGGGTTCACCTCATTAGGAAAGCCAAAAAGGTGGAAGTGGCAAGTAATTTTTTGCCAGTTTGGTTTCTCAGACTGAAGTTGGAGGAAAAAAGTATTATTATTGTATAACAACATGACAATAATAGTATTATTGTTCAAAACAATACTATGGAAGCCTACTTTCAAAGCAGAGAAGAAGGAAACTGAGAGAGACAAGAGGAAATTAGTACAGACTGGATGTGCTCAGATTCTATGTCAAACTGGAGCTGTTTAAGGTTCTAGTATATAATGATTGGAAATGTTCGTTGGTAACAGTCCCTATGTTAAAGGTTAGCCTTGTCTGTCAGGATGCAATTGACCTTATAGCTCTAGTAGAGTTACTTCAAAGAGTCAGTGAGAAGCCAGCAGGTCAGGTTGGTGTCATGCCCACCTGTGAGTGAGGAGGACCTGAGAGCGTCCTTGCTGTGCTCACTTCAGACTTGCAGAAGAAAGCTTTAAGGATAAACAGTGTCAAGATGGGCCTTAGAAATGTCCCATTCAATGAGCTGCTGGGTCCATGTTAACCCTCATGACAAAGGGCTTGAAAGGGAGGATTTTAGTGTGCAAGAATTTGACTTTTCGATATCACGTCAATCACACTATGATGGAATTTGAGATATCATGTGACCTTGTAATTACTGTTTTCAAAATAGTCAAAACCTTCCATCTTCAGCAGGCCTGAAACTAGAATGAGGCCAGAAAAGTCCCTAATGCATAAACATTTGAGAGGGACCCACACAGGGTGTGGTGCAGTGCAGCACTAGTCCTGGATGTGATCTTCACACTTTATGATGCATGTGGCAGCTCCCCAAAGCTGATCTCCTAGCCCCATGGACTGGTCCATATAAATGGCCTTCAGCAACTCCTCTTGAAATTTCATGGAAAGTTTTATGTGCCTATGCATAGAGGCATTCTCTTGGGAAAAGAGGTCCATAGATTTTGGTTCTATTAAATGCCACCAGTGCTGTTTATCTCCTAAAGCTAGTTTGTTTCTTTTATGAATTCCCTTTATGCCTTATGAAGGCATTTTTTAAAAAGTCTGCATATGCAGAATGCATTACCTTGACATCCATTTCTGAAAGATTATCTTACATTACTAGCAAGAAATATCTGAGTTGGGTTGGGTGTGATGGCACATGACTGTAATACCAGTGGCTTGGGAGGCTGAGGCAGGAGGATAGCAAGTTCAAAGCCAGCCTCAGCAATGGTGAGGCACTAAGCAGCTCAGTGAGACCCTGTCTCTACATAAAACACAATATAGGGCTGGGGGTTTGACTCAGTAATCAAGTGCCCCTGAGTTCATTCCCTGGTATCAAAAAAAGAAAAAGAAAAAAAAAAAAAGAGATATCTGAGTTGGACTTTTTCATTACTCTGAGAAAGTCAAATTAATTGTAAGTTTCCTTTAAAAATTAGCATTTACTTTTGGCAATTTATGCTATAGGGCTAATGTTGCAAAACCCCAGTTGCAGCTACATAGTATAGTACTTGCCTTGAAAAAATTGCCTTAGTGACACAATGGGAAAGTTCCAAGTTACCATATATGGCAAATGGAGAAAGAAGTAAAGGGAAGCAAGAAAAGAAACAAACTAGCTCCTTCCCCAGCACTTGGATTCTCAAAATTTATATGGTATGAAGAGATGCCATTATTCTGTGGGAAACCTATCTACCTGCCACTGAGGCCCAGAGAGCAGGATGGCTAGAGTCTGGGCAGTAAATGCAGGAACATTTTGGATAGATATCTGAGAATGCTCTCCATTCCTCCAGCTCTCCAGCACATTTCCTCATCCGAGAGAGTGTACTAGAAAAGGGCAAATAGTCGACCAGCTATTAACAAGCCACTGCTCAGAAAGGGTACTGGAAATAGGCTCCAGGACTGGGTTCCATGAATTACTCCCTTGTCGCACTGAGTGGCCTCCTGTGCATCATGGCCTAATCATTTACACCTACCTTCACGCAGACAAGCATTTCAGAGGAGCAGAGATGTCAGAGGACACAAGACAGCATGGAACACTTACCTCATGTGATAGAACACTTACCTCTACACGGTCACCCTGCCTTTTCCAAACTTTCCATCAAAGAGACCGTGCCAAAGGGACAGGGTAGGGGCATTTGATTTTCCTTTACCATGTTCTACACAGAATTCTTCTGTATCCTTTGGTTGCCATTCTAAGTGCATAACACTTTATATGTGGGTGGATGTCAAGGTAATGCATTCTGTGTATGTAGACTTTTTTTTAAATGCCTTCATAAGGTGTAAAGGGAATTCATAAAAGAAACAAACTAGCTTTAGGAGATAAACAGCACTGGTGGCATTTAATAGCATCCCATTCTCAAGGAGAAGGAGTAAATGCCATCTCAGATGCCAGCTGTACATTCTAACTCCATAGTGCTCCTCAAGATTTGTGGATCTCGGGGCTGGGATTGTAGCTCCGTGGTAGAGTGCTTGCCTTGCATGCGTGGGTCACTGAGTTTGATCCTCAGCACCACATAACAATGAGTAAATAAAATAAAGATGTTATGTCCATCTACAACTAAAAAAAAAAATTAAAAAAAAAAAAAGATTTGTGGATCTCCATAGCATTGGGCTTGAGATGAAAGTAGGGTGGGATCAGGATTGAGAACATGCAGCCATCAACAACAGGGAGGGGAGCACACACAAATTTCTTCTGTGCATTTGTTGTTGTTATTGTCATTTAAGAGATTCTAGTGAAAAATGGAGCAGAGGCAAATGACAATAACAACAACAGAAAATACAACTTGGGATTGGCCTCTAGTGCTTTCAAATAGTTCCTGAGTGTACTCCTATTAATTCTTAAGTTGCAAACCAGACAGGATGTCCCTGAGATCTCTTAACTCTGCCATTTCCAGGACTGACTGACGATCCGAAGCTAAAAACTGCTTGTGCATGAGCACCACGTTGCCCTACTACATAGCCCCGAATAGGGAGCAGGGACCCCCCAGGGGCAGAACTGCTTTTCCACAAAGCAGGGTGGCCAGGTCTGTGACAAACAAAGTTTTGTGCTCCCCATGCTCATTCCCATTCAGATATTTGGCTATGCCAGTGCTGGTTGTCTTTTCATCTTCCAATCTGAACCTATGGTATGTTGTCTTTGACGCTAAGCTATGTTTTGTTTGGGTAAAAAGGAAAGTAAGAATGTGACTGATAGTACTTAAAGAAGAGAAGGGAAAACACACTTTATTAACTCATTTGAGATGAAACTTTGACCTAATGTCCCAAAAATGTCATTAAAAAGTATACCTCTCCCTCATTTGCATGGCTTATTTCCCTAGACACGTTTTTGGTATTGGAAATGAATGGTATTCCCATACAACACATGTGTCTCAATTTGTAATGATATCCTCCTTGCAGCTGGCTTAGGTCTCCAAGTGTTTCTAAAACGTTACTGTCTTAAATTTGAGCCAACCTACAATAACAAATTATCTAGAAACAAAGTGGCTAAACTGCATTTGGTGAGAGAAGGGGAAACCCTATTTTTCATCCTTCCATTCTTGTTTTGGAAATTCGGACTGTAACATGATCTTTTTCTAAAGAAATCTACACACGCACACTTTAAAAATTGTGCAGATTGGGTGTTGTGGGAGCAAGAATGATCAGGTTTAAGTTTCCCTGTGAAGTTCTGCATCCCATCAACAAGCGCTTTTGATATTTTAAACCCATATTTAGAGTAATTTCAAGATATTTGGAGCACATGTGGTTAAATGTAAAACTTTGTCATTATGATTTGTTAGATGCTTATACTTTAAATATTTATAAGCCATTTTAAGTACTTTATCCAAAAGCCCTCTCCCCCTAGAATACTCTAATCGAGTGGTATCTGAGCGTCATTCCAGAGGATGCAGGGTGAAGCCACTGCAGCATGCAGACACGTTCTTCTTGCTTTTCTGGTTCTAATTCAAATGTCATTTTTAGTAGATTCCACTAATTTTTAAAATGTATAAAAAGTTATAAACAGAGTTGGTTATCTGTGATTAAAAAAATTCCCCAGTATACAAAATGTAAAGTGTTCCTTCTAGTTTCAACCATGTTGAGTTTCACTTACTCACCCATCCATCCTTCCTTCCTTCCTTCCTTCCTTCCTTCCTTCCTTCCTTCCTTCCTTCTTTCCTTCCTTCCTTTCTCTCTTTCTTTTCTTTTCTTTTCCTTCCTTCCTTTCTTTCCTTCCTTCCTTCCTTCCTTCCTTCCTTCCTTCCTTCCTTCCTTCTTTCGATACCAGGGATTGAACCCACGGGCACTTCACCATTGAGCCACATCCCTAGCTCATTTTATTTTTTATTTTGAGACATGGACTCACTAAGTGGCTGAGGCTGGCTTTGCATTTGTGATCCTCCTGCCTCAGCTTCCCGAGCCACTGGGATGACAGGCATGGGCCGTGGTGCCTAGCCTTCACTTTTTTTTCTTATTCTAAGAGTAATTAATAAACTTCCTATTAGAATGTCAGATCTCAATCCGTGTCCACATGAACTTAAGTGTCATAGTTCTCCTCCGAATGTTTTAGGGACAATTTATTAGCAGATAGGATGTATTCACTATTCACCTTCAGCTGTCTTGGAAAGTAAGGTATAGGAGGCTGTCTTCATTGTAGGTAGCCCATTTGGGCACTTTGGGAAACTTTTTCCAAACTCAGGATTCATTTAAACTTTGGAGGTTATAAATCAAACTGATCACAGACCTCTGGGGCTCACACTCTTTTATGGCTAGCAAAATATAACTTTCTGGTAAGAATGGGGGGAAAAAGGCTTAAAAAGGCTCATAAACTTGCTTCAACATCTAATAGTTCTTACCAAACAGCATTTTCATGAGTTAAGTGTAAATGAGTCAGAAACATATAGATTGAATTTCTTTTAAAAATACACATGGGTTTGAAAATTAAGGCCAAAGTGCTTGGCAATATAAGGTTTGATTTTAGCCAAATCCCAAATGTTTGAAAAAATAGTTCTAGAATTTGCCAAACCAAAAATATACCCAGGTCCCTCCATTTGTCCCATTTAATATGATGATATCATATACATGGGACTTAATGGCTATTTTCATATCCTCCAAAGTTTGAGCAACATGAATCTCACATACTAATTGAAAAATTATTTTTTAAAAATTTTGGTGGAAAACGTTATGATCTTGTACATGAAGATGAGGGCTGCTGGTCCCAGTTCTGACAATGCTTCTTACTGTCTGATCAGCTGACCCATCACTTTGTTCTCTATCTCAGCTTTGTGTGTGTGTGTGTGTGTGTGTGTGTGTGTGTGTGTGTTGGGGTGGGTTATGCACAGGATTAACTTTTAAAAGTCCTACATTTGGATTTTACAAGTCCTTAATTTGTATTTAATTCATATATTACAATCCATAAAGCTTAATAAACTCCTAACATATTCAAACAGAGGAAGGTAGTTCCTTTTGCTCATTTATGGTTCAGAGATAGTCTTCATTATTTCTCTAGAGGGTAAAATATAATCCATTTTTCACTAACAGTAGCTACCCCTGACTTTGTTCATATTATTGTTATTAAAACGTGGGGTGGGGAATGAGGGGAGAAAGAATCAAAGAAAAAGAGAAAAGAAAAAAGTGGGAGATGTGGCAGATGTCCCTGACTTGTCTGGGAACTGAAAGAGACAAAAAAACAAAACAAAAAACCAGTGTCACTTTTAGCAGCAATATCCAGAACCTGCAAACTGATGTGACACTGCTGACAGTAGGCTTCATGGAGGGAGATACAGGATCCCGTTCACTCCTTGAAACCAAGTGCCTAGCACAGGGACAGGCAGATGGGCACACACGTATTTGGTGAGCAAATGAATAAGAAGAGTCTCGTTTGAGGGAGAGCTAACGGAGCTAACCTCGATGGTGTTTTCTTAAAGCAGATGAGTTCAGTTGGGTTCTCAGCCTGAGGAGGGACATGGGCTGGGGGTCCAGAATGCAGGAATGGGGGATGCTGTTGAATGTCAAAAGACACACAGGTGCAGGAAAGCAGGCTGGGTTAGGATGACCTTCCAAGTTGCAGCTGGCTGGAGCCAGAGGGCTTGACCACAGAGAGTGAGGAGCGTGAGGCCAGAGGAAAGCAAGGTGAGGTGGCTGGAGGTGGAGGAATTGGTCCTGGATGCATTAGGGCAACATCACTGAGACCTTGAGCAGAGGAGTGACAGGATGAAATCTGTTTGAGGAAATTCACTTTAGTAGCTGTTCATGGACTGAAAGAAAGTGAGGAAAGACTGGCATCACTAAAGCTGAGCATCATATTCTAATGACAGGCTAATTACCAGCGGTGAGTTATCACTGTGGGATGGTATCACTAGAGGGGTATCAGCTGCCTCGTCTAAATGTTAAGTATGTAAAGCCTTGTAGCAAGACAGTGGGAAGAATGTCTTTGTCCCGGAATAGGCCTAAGAATACTTCACAGCACATGGTGAAAGGAAACCTTATACAACCAAAGACCATTTCCAAGTCCAATGATTTGGGGATGCTAGGAGGGGGACAAGTTGTCATGGAAACTGTTTCCTTTCTGCCCAGCCAGCATCTCTGAGGGCAGGCCAATGGGTAAGAGTGCAGTGTGGGATATTGCCTGGTGGCCTTGAACTTGTTTTGGGGAACTAAGAATGTCCGGGAATGTGCAGAGGTTGGGGGCAGCTCTTCAAGCAAAAGAGTTCCTGATGAGGACCACATAGATGTGGCAGTGACCACAGTGATATGCCCAGCTCTCAGTCCTTGAACCACAGGGGGCCTAGGTGGCTCATTATCCCACACACACACCTACAGAGATTTTCTCAGAGTTGAAACAGATCTTCTCAAGGCCCACAGTACTTTTAAGGGAGTTTGGCAACTTCCTGAAGATGTCCTCTTATCTATTCTCATTTCCCGGACTATAGACCTGAAGCTTTCACATGTGGTGACATGCAGTGTGGTTTAGTGGAAAAGAACTGCCCTGGAGTTGAGCTGGCCTGGGTTCAAATCCTAGTGGAGCCATTTACTTGGTGAGGAAGGAAATGACTTAAGCTCTCTGAGCCTCAGTCTGTGTGTCATGAGTAATGACAAAATTGCTGTGAGGGACAGGTAAGGGAACATGTGAAGTGTGGCCCATCGTCGGTACCCTAGGAATGGCAGTTACTGTCCTATTGGAAAAGCTGAATTTCCGGGGGGAAGAGCACAAGGCTGGAGTGAGATCTGCCTGGAATTGAAAGCTGGCTGTGTCCCTTTCTGTCTGTGAGAATTTGGGCACATTTTTATAGCCCCCTGGGCCTGCATTGTTTCATTAAATAATTATGACAGCTAATATTCATTAAGTGTGTTCTACATGTTCTACATGTGGGCAATATTCCAAATGCTGCATACCGACAACAATGCCAGGGGAGACTATTTTTAAACTCACTTTAGAAGAAGAGACTGAGGCACGCAGAGGTCAGAGATTTTAACCAGTCACGTGCCCAGTAAATGGCAGTTCTGGGATTTGACTGGCAACCTGACTCTGGAGTTCATATGCAAAATCACTGGGCATATCTTATGTATGAAAAATGAAGATGATAACCCCTACTTCATAGAAACATCAGCTCCAGCATAAACAACCTAAATTAAAATGCCCCAGAGCTACCTGGCCCATAGGAGATGCCTATTATAAGAACTGATCTGGTGCAACCCAGGACTTCTTCTTTCGGATTGTAATGGAAAATAATCAAACACTTCCATGTTGTCAAGTGCAGAGGTTAGGGAAACCATTCCAGAAATTCTCATAAAATCTCTCATTCCACTTTTTCAAGTACAAGCTGGGACAAAAAGAGCAAATGCTCAAGGTCGCAGAGTGGCACAGCCAGGATTAGAACCTGAATCCTCATCTGCTTTTCCTTCCAGTGGGACACAGGATCTGACCGAAGCTGCTGGAATTACACACCCTGTGCCAAAGACCAGAGTCATATTTTGCCACCCACTGCATGACTTCCTCACATCAGGCAGCTAATTTCAGAGGGGAAATAGACATACCTGCACATCTGGGCTTGAGGGGCTGAAAGTCAGCCGAAAAACAATTATTAACCCCCCTCTCCATCCCCTTTGCTGTTAAGAGGAAAATTCAGTATTCTTGTTGTTACTTTTATAGGTTTTCTTTTGTTTGTTTTGCTAATATGAAGATCTCTCTCTCTCTCTCTCTCTCTCTCTCTCTCTCTCTCTCTCTCTCTCTCTCTCTCTCAGTCTCTCCCTCCCTCCCTCAATGGGCTGGCTCTAAAGTATAAATAAAGTATGGGAAAGATTGCTTTTCCAAACCTAACCTAAAAATCTTAAAATCTGCTATTGATCCACAGGCCACAGACCATAGATAGCTACTTGCCACGTGAAGCTGCTTTTTTCTGTGTTCCTTCTTTGTCACCTAAAATGCCTGTGTTCATATAATACAGAGATAACAAGCTAAACCTTAATAATAACATAATAAACAATTTTTTTTTGTTCAAGGCAGAATTTTGAAGGCAACAGTCTTGAGAGAGAGAGAGTAGAGTGGTAGAAATCAGAAGAGGAATATGACCCTGACCTTTTCACTGACACCTTGGACAAGTCAGTTAATTTATCTAGGACTTAGCATCTCTAACAAGGATGTAGTGACACCAGCTCCTGTAGTCACAGAGGGGGAGAGAGGAGTAGAGTGGCAGGCCAGGGGCCTGCTGAGTCACAGACTCTCTATCTTGCTCATCAGCTAGTTTGTGTATTGAATGGGACTTAAATGAAATGCATATTATTTTCTTATCAAAGAACTTCTCAGAGTTCTTGTTTGCAAAAGCAAGGAAGCTAGATTGTGCGTATCTTTAGGGCCACATATACCTCTGACATTGTGACCCCCCACCACTGTCATGATAAAGAAGAGGAGAGATGAACATGGAGTGGAATTAGCACTTCCTGAGTGGGGGAGCCTGGACTTTGGGGTCCTGTAATCACCCTTTCTAGCTGGTGACCTTGAGCAAATAAATTTCCTAACCTTCTTGGCAAAATGCTTCATCTTTAAAATGAATGCAATAATAAATACTTCGGGAGCATTGTTATTTCTGTGACATAAGTGTGTAAGTGAAATGAATATAAAAATTGTTTTCCAGTGAAATTATTAGAGAAAATACCTAGTCCAGTATTTGACATAAGGAGAGGCTCAATAAAAATTGACTCATTTCTTTGAAGATCCCAAAGCTTTCCAAACCAGAGGAAGAAGTCCTTAGTCCTGAAAATCAGGGGCATAAGGCTCTCAAATCTTTTTTCAAAATTTCCTACTGAACATTAGCTATAGCATGTTTTTCTTCTTTTTTTGTGTTAGGGTTGGGGGATGGTCATCACCACCTGCTCCAGTATGTTTGTAAAAAATAAAAATTAAAAAAGTATACTTCTAGTCACAAATCCCTCAATGATTTTAGAAAAGAACCAGAGACTGGGTTATTTGGTTTGCTTAAACTCCCAGGTCCAGAAAGGAGTCAAGATAAAGAGGATCAGAGTGCAAGGTGAAGAGAAAAACAGGTGAGTGCATAAGAGAGGGTTCCATGGTCCAGGCTTGATGTTCCTCAGAAACTTGCGGAGGTCAACTAAAAATAGCAAAGACCACTTGTAGGAACAAACAGGCTTCTCTCCCCGTTTAACTCCTAGAACCAGCAAGGTAAAGAATAAAATTTTCCTTTGTAAATCAAACAACAATGGGATTTTCCCAGTAATGAGTCTTAAATGATTGTGACTTTTATTGATTAAAGAATAAAATAAGAGAAACAGTTAAAGGAGCAAATTATTAAAAATTTAAAATAAGGCCTTATATTTTGTTGAAAAATCTTTTAAATGTATGTGAGCCTTTGCCTTTAAAAGGCACAGGATGAGAAGCACCATGGCAACAAAGCTGTGATTCACACCAGAGCCCAGTGCTGAGCTGAGCCGAAGCTCACCCTTGGTCAACACATGCCTTCCTCATAATGGGGTCATCTCCTATCACAATCATACTAGAAATAAAGGCTATTTTCCAATTCTTTTAATCAATTAATGAGCTATAAGAAAAGAGATACCATCCTCTTCAAAAATTATGTTTCCATTCTGGTAAAAACCATTTCAAACTCTTCATGAAGCCATAGTCAGCAGGGGAGAGAGGAAACCACCCTTCAGCCACATCTTGCCAAGCCGTAGCCCTTGCTGGGATGGGCTCAGTGTGGGGACCACTATCTGGCATCGCACTCAGAGTTTATCAGCGGGTGCAGGCGGCTCTGTTCATGGACCATAGGGCACTACCCTGCGAGTGCCCCAGAATAGCTGCAGCTACCTGAGAGCAATCCAGTCCTCAGGGACTCCTTATTGTCCCAGATAAACAGCATTGCCACGGCCAGCACGTAATGGCTGTATTTAACTGTGATAAGTGATGGGCAGCGGTGCCTGAGTGAGTGGCTCTCTGCTAGGGTCTAGGTAATTGGACAAAGGCAAGCAGGCTTGGCAGCAGGCGTTTCTTACACATTGGTGAGCTGGTGACACAAGGTTTTAGATTCCTGAGAATGAATATAGGAGAGCTTGTCTTCTAACTAAGACAGGACAAATGTATGGACTTTGGTTATGTAAATGAAAAAGGTATTTTAGGAAGGAAATAAGAGTAAGAGTTTGAAAAATGAGTTGGATTAATAGAGGCAGGCTTCCAGGTTGAGGTGGATTCTCATGCCACAGAAAGGCTGGCTTGGAAATGTTGGGTTGTAGAAGGAGACAGGCATTTTTCTGTGGATACATATTTACTTTTGGGAGTGGTTTCCTGGAAACTGAAATGCAACAATGTAAGTCTCAGTTTATAAATGTTAAAGGTATAAAGGGGAGAATGTCCATATTTTGATAGTATTAACATTGAAAAAAATTGTAGTTTTCACACACATTTTTGATTTTTATAGTTCTCTGGAAATTTTTGTGTGATAAAGGAGGATGAGTAACTAAATCACATTCTTAGCAATGCTTCCCTCATGAAATGGGAAATTGACTTTCCAGGTGGACAGAGAATCGCTTAGCACTCTCATTGTGCACTTAGGATTCTATGAGAGGATTCATTCTTCTAGACAAAGGCGACAGGCAGACCTGGAGTTCTGAAGATAACTGGCCATCTGTGCCAAACAGAGACCATACGTGGTGGTATTAGCCTTCATACACGGTGCACATGTGGTGTAAAAGATGGACTCGTTTGTGTGGGGGGGATGCTCCACATAACAGGGACAAGTTATCCCGCCTTTAGACAAACCCTCTAATTCAGAGGAGAATCCAGATGTGAGGTAGAAGCATGGCCACATTCCCACCCCTTGCATTCAGAGGCATTCCAAAAATCTCTACCAAAGATGGTGTGTGTGTGTGTGTGTGTACCCGTGTGTACACTCAGGAATGCTCACATCTGCAACATTAATAGAACAAAGGAGACTACAATCTTAGACTTAAAGGTCCACAGATTAGTAGGCTTCCTTATATAGATTATATACAATAGATTATATACAACTTTATATGCAATATTATATACAATAGGTTAATACCCAGCTTCTCAAGTTTATAATAGTACATATTTGATACTGGTTTTTATCCAAAGATCCCACAATCACAGCATATGAGTAAAGGAAGATATCACAGAAAGTGTCGCCCAGGCCTCAATATCACAGAGGAAGGAGCCAAGGCTTGGGGATAGGAAGAAGTTGGAAAGGAACAGGCCCAAGGCCACCCAGCTAGTGAAAACAACACTGGACTATCACTTGGGTCTCTGTTTCGCTTATTGTGATTTCCCCTTTGCACAGATGAAGACATTTAGACAGAGAGGACTGATTTTCCACTGGATCCCTCCGTGTGGCAGGAACTCAAGGTTCTGGAACTTTAAAAAAAAAAAAAAAACATTTATTTTTTAGTTGTAGGTGGACAGAATATCTTTATTTTATTTTTATGTGGTGCTGAGAATCGAACCCAGTGCCTCCCGCGCTAGGCGAGCGCGCTACCACTGCGCCATAACCCCAGCCCAAGGCTCTAGAACTCTTAAAAATCTGAGCTCGATCCCTCCCATCTCGGCTGGGTTCCATACCTTACTGGCCAGGACCAATAAATACCAGGAAAGTGAAGCCCACCCTTGGTTCTTCGTTGTCAGTGATTCCAGAGCTCTATTTGCCCGATGAGGGGGGCAGAGCTGGAGCCAGACTCAGAGCTGTGGAGACTGGCTTCAGGACCATCCCCTCCTCAAATGATACCCATGGAAAGGGGCTTGTACTGCCACCATCTGGCCTCTGGGGGTGTCCAGGCACACAAGAATGTGGTGAGAGGGAAGGAAGGGCAGAAATGGTCCACTTTGCTCTTCTCTTCAAATCAGCTCGGTGTAAGGAGATTTAAGAGCTGGGCTGCAAAAAATAGAGCACAGTGCAGCTGCACCCTTTAGAACTTTGGGGGAAAACACATATTATTTACCAGACAATAATAGATACCAGAGAATAATAATGATTATTATAGTGTTTGGGATGGCAAACGCTGTAGTTAAGGTTCCAGAATGGCTCTCATTATAATCCCGTTTTCCCAGTCTCTTATGAAAGCTTGAAAATTTTCTCCTAGTATGCTGGGCATGTTTGGTCTTTGTCCAAAGGTGAATTGAATACAAAGAAACTTATTTGAGAGATACTCCTCTTTTTTTTTTTTTTTTTTTTGTGATTACATTAAAGAAAAAGCTACATCATTGAAAAAGCAGTTGCAGCATTCTTGAATAAGAATTTAAAATGGTGGTGTTTCCCAGTCACTGGAGGAAATGTTAAACACCTCTTTTTCTCTTTTCCTTTTTAAAGAATTCAGAAGTCCCCTCAGACTGCAAGATTCAGTCACTTTGGGTCCCAGGCCCAGAGGTGGAGATAGTTTTCCTCCTTCCACAGCAACTGCCAGGCTGTGTTCAATAAATGCAAAAGAAGTGTCCCCAGATGAAGGTACCCCTGTGTCTTTGGACCCACTTGTCATTTCCACAGCTCTTTCCCAATATTTTGTGGCCTCCCCTTTGATAGTGGTGGTTTTTTTTTTTTTTTTTTTTTTGGTACCAAGGATTGAACCCAGGGGCACTTAACCACTGAGCCACATCCCCAGCCCATTTTTGTATTTTATTTAGAGACGGGATCTTGCTAAGTTGCTTAGGACCTCGCTTTTGCTGAGGCTGGCTTTGAACTCATAATTGTCCTGCCTCAGGCTCCTGAGTAGCTGGGATTATAGGCATGCTCCACCATGTCCAGCTTTATAGTGGTCCTTGATGGCTTGTGGCAAGGGACACTAGGGATTGAACGCAGGAGCATTCTGCCTATGAGCTATATGAGCTATATCCCCAGCCTTTTATTAGACTTTATTTTGAGACAGGGTTCTCACTAAGTTGCTGAGGCTGGCTTTGAACATGCAATCCTCCTGCCTCAGCCTCCTATAGCTGGGATTACAGACGTGGGCTACCACACCCTGTGATTTTTTTTGTTTTGTTTTTATATTCCTACTCTCCATTGTGTCTAATTCTCAAAAGAGAAAGAAAGAGAAAGAGAGAAGGGGGAGGAAGAGAGAGAGAAGGAGAATATGAGCTTTTTATTCAGATATAAATATCCCCATTTCCAAATTTGACCATGCCAAATAAAAAGGTTTCCATGGCCTTGTAATTCCACCCCCATTGCATATTTGTGGTGTTTTGCATTTTCACTTTGGTTATTTAATATACATATTAAATGCTCACAGATCTGGTGATTTAATGTGATTTGGGGAACTCAGGCATTTCCTGTCGTGCACATTGAGTTTTTCAAACCTTGTTTTTTGGCTGATGATTATTATCGTTGCCATTAACACCAGGATTTGGATAGCAGGGATCAAAGCACAAGCTTCTACTTAGTTCTCTCAGTGGGCATTTGACTTCCTCACTCTGGTGCTCAATTTATGTTGCAAGCACCCCAAGAAAGTTTCCAGGTCTCCCTGTGGCTGCCATTTTTTTTTCATGCATAAAATGAGGAAATTCTTGTCTATTATGTCTGGGGTCCTTTTAAGTCCTAAATCCTATCACCTCTCTGAAATTATTTGTTCATTGTTCTGAGAACAATCTCAACAGTTGTAAAGATGTTTACAAGTCCTCTATTACCACGGGATGTGAGCCAAATTTTGTACTTTAATATTTCTAATGTCCCCACTTATTAAGAAGAAGAGAGCTGCTTGACTCTCATTCATTTGGCAAAAAGGCATTAGGCCAGGCTCTGAACCAGGGGCAGAATGCGCAGGCGTGCCTGAGACAGCCCCAGCCCTAGACCTCAGGGACTTCACAGTTCCCTGGGCAGATGTTTCTAAGTGGCTGCTTCCTGAAAGTGACTGATGTCCTCAGTAGGCTGTTTTTTGGACCAGGGAACTGAAAGCAAATGAAATAAACCAGTGGAGATGAAGAGGCAGAGCCTCATGTCTGTGGGCACTGTGGGAATGGGAATTCCCTAGAGAGGGAAAGCCTGGTGAAAAATCCCTCTTAGACTCCCTGCACTGGATCCCAAGTCCCCAAGGCCCTGGTGGGTGGTTTACTGTCTTCCAGTCCTGTGTTTCTGTTTGTTTTGACTCTGAAGGAATGTGGATGCCTCACCTTTTATGGAGGGGTAGGGGTACCAGGGATTGAATTCAGGGGTACTCGACCACTGAGCCACATCCCCAGCCCTGTTTTGTGTTTTATGTAGAAACAGGGTCTCACTGAGTTGCTTAGTGCCCCACTGTTGCTGAGGCTGGATTTGATTCTCCTGTCTCAGCCTCCCAAGGTGCTGGGATTACAGGCATGTGCCACCATGCCCAGCACGCCTCCTTTGACAGGCAAGACCCACAAAGAGAAAGGGGCAAGCATCTCTCCCATCTCAGTTGCCTCGGTAGAAAACTTTGGAAGAGAAGTCCATGTGTTTATGGCAACTTGTCATTTGCTAAAGAGTGAATCTCTGGGCCTGCCTTTTGTAAAGTCTGGAGCTGACCCATGGAGTACCGGGGTGAGGTCTGGAGCTCCAGGGTCCCCTAGTGACCTAGCCTGGATTTGGAGCGACCTTGGATGACTCCAAAGACCTCCTGTGGGTTAAGCATGCAGTCATGCGGAGGATAAAAGTGGCTGGGTTGCAAAGGATGCTGCGGTCTTCGGGTGAGGG
>PVHX01006432.1:0-18144 GCA_004024805.1 Geosciurus inauris
TTGGTACCGGGGATTGAACTCAGGGGCACTCTACCACTGAGCCACATCCCCAGCCCTATTTTGTATTTTATGTAGAGACAGGGTCTCACTGAGTTGCTTAGCGCCTCGCATTGCTGAGGCTGGCTTTGAACTCGCGATTCTCCTGTCTCAGCCTCCCTGAGTGCTGGGATTACAGGCTTGAGCCACCGCGCCCGGCTCCATCTCATTTCTATTACATGCTTCTGCCCTTTAGCTCTCGAAGCCTGCTTTCTCTCTCCCTGCACTCAGCAATTTGTGATCGTGTGTTTATGTATGTGATGATAGGTGTAATGTCAGTCTTCTTCACTAGATGACTTTTTTTTTTAAATAGATGGACACAATGTCTTTATTTTATTGCTCTGTATGTGGTGCTGAGGATCGAACCCAGGGCCTCACACATGCGAGGCAAGCGCTCTACTGCTGAGCTACAATCCCAGCCCCTAGACGACTTTTTTTTTTCTTTTGGTACCAGGGATTGAACCCAGGGGTGCTTAACCACTGAGCCACATCCCCAACCATTTTTATTCTTCTTTAGAGACAGGGTCTAAGTTGCTTAGGTCCTCACTAAATTGCTGAGGCTGACCTTGGACTTGTGATCCTCCGCCTCAGCCTCTCAACTTGCTGGGATTACAGGTGTGCACCACCATGTCTGGCCTCCTTTACTAGATGATAAACTCTGAGGGCAGGCACCTCAGTTGGCTTGCTCATAAACATCTCTCCAACTCCTAAAACCGTGTCTCCACAACAGTAGATGTTTAATCAATATTAGCAGAATACATGAATGAGGCTGTATTTCCATCGGACCCAAGCCCACTGGAGGGCACCTTCTTACTCTTTCCTAATATCTAAGTAGCCAATACTGATTGTTCTTCACAGGGCACTAGACTCCATGGCAGGGGCAGGGGATGAAGCAATGAATAGGACATTGGTCTCAACTTCACACACTTGGGATTTGGTGGGGGTATTAAATATGGTTCATAAGAAGCAGAGAGCAGAGAGAAGCCTGAGCCTTGTTCCTACCTGCAGTTCCAGGAGAATGGATTCCTGGTGCTGGAAGGATTCTTGTCTGTGGATGAGTGTGAGGCTATGAAACAGAGGATTGGCAAGATCGTAGCCGAGATGGATGTCCCTCTCCACTGCCGCACAGAGTTTTCCACCCAGGAAGAGGAGCAGCTTCGAACCCAGGTGGGTTATATATATATTTATATATATTAAAAAATTATATATATTTTTAGTTGTTGATGGACCTTTATTTTATTCATTTATTTTTATGTGGTGCTGAGAATCGAAAACCCAGGGCATCACACATGCGAGGCAAGCGCTCTACCATGAAGCCACCACCCCAGTCCCCATAGCTCCTTCTGGTAACAGATCAGGTGCAGGCTCCCACGTGCCAGCTCTGCTCCTTGCACCTGTCACTATAAATTGACAAGGTAGACCTGGTTATTGTCCCCAGTTGGCAGGGAGAGAAAGAGAGGCTTGGGTCACTTGTCCAAACCCTAGTTAGTAACTGGTAGAGCCAGGATTTGAAGTCACTGCTGCTGTTCACTGCTATATTGCACTTCCTCAAATTCTCCTGCCACAAAAGGCCTCCCTGTGGCCAGCGTCCCAGAGTGAGCTCTGTGCGTTTGATGGGTCAGCCGTGTGTCTTATCCCTCAACCAAACCGGAATGTGTTGTCTCCCAAGATTCAGCACAGTTTGAGAAGGATAAGCGGTTCTCCCCTCCAGTTCTCTCAACCCTACACAGTTTGAACTTAGAAGCCTGACTGGGGGGCAGCTGAGCTCATACCAAGGAGCTCCTGCCATCTAGTGGGAACAAAGAGAATTACAGCAGCTAGAAGCCTGGCATCCCAGGAAAGCAGAGATAGGGGTCCTGTGGCCAGAGACAGGCCACTCAAGGATTCTGAGGAGAAAGGTAGCTGAAACTTGGTACCCCAGATCTGCCTTGTGAGAATGCTCCAGAGACCAGATTACTGGGATAAGAACAATGTAAGAAGAAAGTGCACAGATGAGCTGGGCACAGAGGCGCACACCTGTAATCCCAGCACTTTGGGAGGCTGAGACAGGAGGATCGTGAGTTCAAAGCCAGCCTCAGCAATGGCGAGGCGCTAAGCAACTCAGTGAGAGCCTGTCTCTACATAAAACACAAAATAGGGCTGGGGATGTGGCTCAGTGGTCGAGTGTCCCTGAGTTTAATCCCCAGCACCAAAAAAAAAGAAAGGAAAGAAAGTGCACAGATGGTCCCTAACTTCTGATGGTTCAACCTAGGATTTTAGTGTGTAAGTGATGTACATTTAATAGGAATCATACTTCGAGTTTTGAATTTCGATCTTTTCCAGGACTGACACCATGTGATATGATACTCTCTGATGATGCTGGGTGGTTGCAGGGAGTCGTAGTGCTCAGTCTGCCACCCGATCACAGTGATGCTGTGTTGCCATCTGTTTCCCTGCCAGACAACCATTCTGGATTTCACTTTCATCACAGTACTTGATAAATGAACAAGACATTAAACACTTAAGCTTGTAAAATAGGCTTTATATTGGATGGCTTTGTGCAGCTGTAGGCTAATGTAAGTGTCCCATGGGTGGGCTAGATAAAGCAAGGATGTTCTGTGGGTTAGATGTATTAAGTGCATTGTGTACTTCTAATGTTTTCAATTTATCTTGAGTGTATCTGGATGTAGCACCATCATAAGTTAAGTGGAATCTAATAAGAGATTTCCAAAAAATCCCGTGTTTGGGTTGTGGTGGTGGCTCAGTGGTAGACCACTTGCCTTGCATGTGTGAGGCCCTGGGTTCAATTCTCAGCACCGAATATAAATAAATGAATAAAATAAAGGTCTATCAACAACTAAACAACTGTTTTTTAAAAAATCCCATGCTTGTAGCTTTGGATTCTGCTTACAGGCACTTGGGGCTCCTAGCCGCTGTCTGTGCCTCAGTGGACATGTCGGAGAAGTCACTGGGGATCTGTAGCCCCTGGGGATGGGAAGCTCCTGAATCCTCTTCTCTCTTTGTCAGGCCCTGCTTTGACCCTGGGATGCTCTCTGTCTCTCCCATGTCCCTTTCCACAGGGCAGCTCAGACTACTTCTTGAGTAGTGGTGACAAGATTCGATTCTTCTTTGAGAAAAGTGTTTTTGACAAGAAAGGTTTGGAATTGGGGCCCTAGAGATGTGGGGGAGCCCCGTGGGGGGTTGCTGGATTCAGGCATCTGCCCTGCAGGGCTACGAGGGCACTCAGGCCAGCTGCCTGATGAAGGCTGGACTGCAGTTCTTTTGCCTTTATCTGGTTCTTTGTGCCACAGGAAATTTCTTGGTCCCTCCGGAGAAATCGATCAACAAAATTGGACATGGTGAGCAGGAACCTGGGGGTGCAGAAAAGAAAATGTGAAACAGGCCGGAAGAGTTTAGGAGCCTTAGTCATAGCCCATACTAAGTTAGTGGTTGGTCCAATTGTCTGGCTCTAGGCTCCCCTTTGGCTGTGGTCTTCAGTATTGTATGATGCTAATCACATAGCTCTTCCGCCATAGCACTAGGAAGAGGGGTCCACTTGAGTCCCCAACAGATGGACATGTGCAGGCTCCTCCACAATGTACTGTCCCAGGCATGGGGAATTCCTGGGACCTGGTGATTCCCGAAGGCCCCTTGAGGGACAGCTTACGTATTGACATGACTTCTATTCTGAGACCCCAAAACCAAATGTAGAAATTTTCACCTTTTTTCAGGATCATCTGTTATAATTATTTTTTGTAGAATCCTTATTTTTAAACCTGAAGTTATAGTATGGTGGCCTTGTAAACAAGCTGTGATAAAATCCATATGACATAAAATTTATCACCATTAACTATTTTAAAGTATTTCATTCAGTGGCATTAAGTACATTTAAAACTTACTATTTTAGCCGGGCATGGTGGCACACGCCTGTAATCTGAGCACTTAGGGAGGCTGAGACAGGAAAATCGTGAGTTCAAAGCCAGCCTCAGCAAGGGCGAGGCGCTAAGCAACTCAGTGAGACCCTGTCTCCACGTAAAACAGAAAATAGGACTGGGGATGTGGCTCAGTGGTTGAATACCCCTGAGTTCAATCCCTGGTGAAAAAAAAAAACAACTTACTTTTTTATAATAACAATAATAACAGCAGCCAGGTGTAATGGCGCACACCTATAATCCCAGTGGCTCAGGAGGCTAAGACAGGAGGATCTCGAGTTCAAAGCCAGCCTTAGCAAAAGTGAGGTGCTAAGCAACTCGGTGAGACCCTGTCTCTAAATAAAATACAATGTAGGGCTGGGGATGTGGCTCAGTGGTTGAGTGCCCCTGAGTTTGATCCCTGGGACCCCCCCAAAATAATAATAATGGCAAATAACACCTGGCACAGTGGCACATGCTTGTAATCCCTCTGACTTGGGAGGCTGAGGCAGGAGGATCACAAGTTGACACCAACCTGAGCAGTTTAGTGAGACCTTATTTCAAAAATAAAAAGGGCTGGGGATGTGGTGCAGCGGTACAGCACCCCTGGGTTCAATCTTCAGTACTGCAAACAAAACAACAAAAACCAAAAACTGCAAACACTGCTGACTCCTGGGCCTTCTGGGCCCTGGCTGCTGTTGCAGGCTCATTAGCTCCACCAGAAGCCCCAGGAGGTGGGGCAGCTCTTCTCATCCCCACTTTACAGAGGTGACCGACCGAGACTTACAGGAGAGAGAGAGTTAACCGAGGTCACACAGAGGAAGTGGCAGTATTGAAATTGCTGCCAACTAAGAGGCCCCTTGGAACCCTTCTCCTCCATGAGGGGTGGGGAGTCAGGGCTGGAGTGAGGTTCCCAGATAGCCAGATGGTCCAGAATAAGGTCATGGTGGGATGGGGCCTGAGGTGCGATGAAGGTGTCTGTGGGACCCATTACTTGGTTATAAAAAGCATCAAGTTTAAAGCACCCAAAATAGATCAAAGTGTCAAAGGTAAGCCTGAGTGTGGTTCTCAGGGTGGGAGGGACACATGGGGGCTGAGACAGGCCCATCAGCTAGCCTCTGTCCCACAGCTCTGCACGCCCATGACCCTGTCTTCAGAAGTGTCACACACTCCCCCAAGATTCAGGTGAGCAGAGGTAGGGACGGGCAAGAGGATTGGACAGATAGATGTGTATGTGGGCAAGCTGGCAGTGTGACCTCTGCCCCCTTCCAGGCCCTGGCCAGAAGTCTGGGCCTCCAGAAGCCTGTGGTGGTGCAGAGCATGTACATCTTTAAGGTGAGTGATGTTCCCTTCCCAAGCCTCAGTCTGCCCTTTGTAAAATAGGCAGGCTGTTCATATGAAGCCCCTCCCTATAACGGGCCAAACGTTGCCGGATTGCTAGTGTTGAGTTGGCCAGAGCACATGTGAAGTTGGTTTCTGGCTAAGGCACCTGGTACTTAGTTGGTGCTCTGTTAGAATTTAGTAGTATGAAGACAGGGAATCCCCAGGATTCCTTCCTCCCCTCTTTGACTATTGAAATGCTCTGCTCTCAGCTCCCAAGTTCAGTGCCACCTCTAAAAAGCCTTATGATCCCCAAGGAAAAGGGAGACCCAGGGCTGGGGTTGTGGCTTAGTGATATAGTGCTTGCCTCTCATGTGTGAGGCACTAGGTTGGATTCTCAGCACCACATATAAATAAAATGAATAAAATAAAGGTCCATAAACAACTAAAAAATATATATTTTTTTATACAATGTCTTTATTTTATTGTTTTGTATGTGGTGCTGAGGATCGAACCCAGGGCCTTACGCATGCGAGGCAAGCACTCTACCGCTGAGCTACAATCCCAGCCCCTAAAAAATATTTTAAAAAAAGAAGGACCCATCTCTGACTTGGGGGCTGAAAGTGTTAACCTCTGACCCAATCCCTGGCCAATGCTATATCCCTCTTTCTAGCCCTTTCTTGGTTCTGCTGCATGACCCTGTTAGGCAGGGTGGTTTTCCTTCTGCTTCCCTCCTGGGTCTGGCTCACAGTAGGTGCTCAGTAGCTGGTACCTAGGGTGGGAGCCTCCTATAAGACTCAGATCACACTTAGGGAGGCTGAGACAGGAGAATCGTGAGTTCAAAGCCAGCCTCAGCAATGGCGAGGCACTAAGCAACTCAGTGAGACCCTGTCTCTATATAAAACACAAAATAGGGCTGGGGATGTGGCTCAGTGGTTGAGTGTCCCTGAGTTCAATCTCCAGTACCAAAAAAAAAAAAAAAGACTCAGATCAAGCCCTGCTCCTCCCTGTTCTCCTCTGTTCTCACCAGACTTTTCCCCTTTCTTGCAGCAACCTCACTTTGGTGGCGAAGGTGAGCTGAGAGCAGTCTGAGGGGTGCAGCAAAGGCCATGGGCAGGAAGTCTGGAAAATCATGTGGTTAGGTCTTTGGAAGAAGGGAAAGTGCTTAATGTAGTACCTGTGGGCAGAAAGCTGAGGCCAGGGGAGGAGGAGCCACCTTCCATTACTTCCCAGAACAGTGGATTGATAGGGAACCTCAAGCCCCTGGCACAGGGATTTCTAAATCTGATAGCAACCCTTAGCAGGTTAAAAATACAGATTACTAAGACAGATAGTTTTCAGTGTTAAAGGGAATCAAACACACACACACACACACACACACACACACACTACACACACTCACACTTACGATCAGGCATGGTGGCACTTGCCTATAATCCCAGTGACTGTGGAGGCTGAGGTGGAAGGATTGCTTGAGCCCAAGAGCTCAGGACTGGCCTTGTCAATAAAGCAAAACTCTTTAAACAAACAAAAAAGGATGTTTAGGGCTGGGGCTGGGGCTCAGCGGTAGAGCGCTTGCCTTGCATGCGTGAGACCCTGGGTTCGATCCACATACAAAGCAATAAAATAAAGACATTGTGTCCATCTACAACTTAAAAAAAAAAAGGATGTTTAGTCATAGTTATCCCCTCTCCAACGATCCCCTCTCCAACCTCATGTTGTAACCAACTTTCCAATCTTACTCTACTGAGTGGGCCATCTATCTGGTGGCTGGAGTCTGCTCATCTCTGGTAAAGAATGGTGGCTTTAGCTGGGTGCCATGTTGCAAGCTTGTAATCCCAGCACTTTGGGAGGCTGAGACAGGAGAATCACAAGTTCAAAGCCAGCCTCAGCAATGGTGAGGTACATAAAACAAAAAATAGCGCTGGGATACATTGCTGGTGGGACTGCAAATTGGTGCAACCAATCTGGAAAGCAGTATGGAGATTCGTTAGAAAACTTGGAATGGAACCACCATTTGACCCAGCTATCCCACTCCTTGGTCCATACCCAAAAGACTTAAAAACAGCATACTACAGTGACGCAGCCACTTCAATGTTTATAGCAGCTCAATTCACAATAGCTAAACTATAGAACCAACCTACGTGCCTTTCAACAGATGAATGGATAAAGAAACTGTGGTATATATACACAATGGAATATTACTCAGCAATAAAAGAGAATAAAATTATGGCATCTGCAGGTAAAAAAAAAAAATAGGTCTGGGGATGTGGCTCAGTGGTCAAGTACCCCTGAGTTCAATCCTCCATATGGAAAAGAACACAGAAAAAAAAAAAAGAAGAAGAAAAAGGGGGCTTTAGTCACCTGGCTGGAAGTGAATACGAGCAGCTGCCTTTTAGCAATTATAGTGTTGGGCCCTGTACAAAACACTTTTCATACATCATCTTATGGAATCCTCCAGCAAAGAAATGGAAGCTTTAAGAGGTAAAATCTCTGCCCAGAGTCCCTAGGTCAGGAAGCGGAAGATTCTAACTCAGAACAGGAAGTCTGAAAGGATGATGGGGTGGGAAGTGGGTCAAAGTGAGGTGGGATACAGCAAAGGGTCAGTCTCCTCAGCCCTGGGCTGGTCTGCTGCAGTCGCTCCTCACCAGGATGCCTCCTTCCTGTACACGGAGCCCCTAGGACGGGTACTGGGCGTGTGGATGGCGCTGGAGGATGCCACACTGGAGAACGGCTGCCTTTGGTTCATCCCTGGCTCCCACACCAGTGAGGACCCCTGTCTCCCCACCCCAACCCCAGGGAGAGGGATCTGGTGGAAAGAGGGTCTAAAGGCTCCACCTTGGCCTGTAGGTGGAGTGTCAAGAAGGATGATCCGGGACCCTGCTGGCTCAGGGCCTGGTACCAGCTTCCTTGGGTCAGAGCCAGACCGGGATAACAGCCTTTTTGTGCCTACACCAGTGCAGAGAGGTAGGTGGGATTCCCAGGGGTCTGTGCTTGCTCCACCACCCAATAGCTGGGAGGGTCTGCTTTGTGTCACCTGAGGGCTATGAAGTCACAGAACTGGAGGACTTATGGCTGGCAGGATACTTGGAAGTCAGGAAGTAGAGCAATTATATCAAGTTCAACCAGATCGGGCTAGAATCTAGATTCTGCTACTCAGTCTGTTTCTTTGGACGAATGACTGAATCACTCTGAGCCTCAGTTTCCCCAAATGTAAAGTGGGGCGTATCTAGGATGTTTATAAAGAATTTACGTGGCACACGGCAAGGGCTTAACAAATTGGCTACTGGTGACCCCTTTTCCTTATGGGACAGGGAACACTGAGGTCCACCCCAGCATCATCAGGAGGTCCCTGCTGACTGGCACAGTGCAGAGGGCTTCTGCCTACATCTGGGGAGGAAAGGCTCTTTGCATGGCTTGCCAAAGTCACAGCCCACAGCAGAGGACACTTGGTCCCAAGGAACCCATGTCTAAGCAACGTGGCTTGGGCCCTGCCGAAGGCTGCCGGAAGGCCTGGGGATGGGTGAGGGTCATTAAACCACTCAAGGGAGCAGTGCTGCACCCCTTCCTGACCTGGAAAGGGTGGCGATGGGGCTAGTGTGCCCCTGACCCGCTCAGGTCTCCACCAGGGGCCCTGGTCTTGATCCACGGAGAGGTGGTACACAAGAGTGAGCAGAACCTTTCGGACCACTTGCGCCAGGCCTACATTTTCCACCTCATGGAAGCTGCTGGCACCGTCTGGAGCCCAGAGAACTGGTAGGTGACAGGGTGTGTGTGTGCCCAAGTCCCCTGAAGGGGCCTGGGGGTTGGGAAGAGTGGTCCTGCCTTCTCCAATCTCTACAGGCTCCAGCCGACAGCTGAGCTGCCGTTTCCTGCCTTGTACACCTGAAGCTGGGGCTGTCCTCCCTCAGTGCAGCTGTGGACTGCAACCCCCAGCACCTGCCTCCCCTCCTGGCTGCAGAGCTCTCCTCCTTCAGGGTCCGTACCTTCAGCCCTACAGACGCTGGGGGAGGCGCAGGTGGCAGGACAGTAGCCTGGCTGGGTGAGGGCCTTCCCCAAGATCTCTGTTTCTGCACCTTCCTGCCCCAACACAAATTTCCCCTTGAGGTGGCCTGTTAGCCAGAAAAGAGGTCAGGTCAATTTTCAAGTCTTCTCTCAGGTGCAACTCTAATACTTACAGTGTAAGACACTGAATAAAATGACTTCTGAATGCAGTTTCTCCATCTGTCCTTCTTCCCAAGCATTCGTGCTTGCCAGATGAGACGCCCTGCTGAAAACCATTCAGGTCCCTGATCCCTGCCTGGCACAGTGTGCATGACTTTACTAACAGTAGCACTTAGTGGGCATTGGCTGTGTGCTTCTCTGCATGCAGAGCCTTATTGCGCATTGACTCCTTACACAGAGAGGAAGGTGCTATGATCATCTGTGTCTATAAATGAAGGAGCTGAGCCAAGAAAAAGGCAGGTGACCTGCCCAAATCACATAGATGCTCAGTTGTTCAGCTGTGTCACCCTGGGGTCCAGGCTTGGACTTCTGTTCTTTTTTTTTTTTTTTTAAATATTTTTTAAGTTGTTGATTGCCAGCGCCCGCGCCAGCACAAAGGGAAACCGAGTCAGGCGAGGGAGCCGCGGATGAAAATCACTCACACACACACACACACAGAACAAGGCAAGAGACTCTCTTTATTGAGCTCAGGTCCCTCTTTATATATGCTAAGATGCCATATATCCCGCAAGCGCTACAGGGTGCACAGGGTGTGACTATTCTACGAGCACCCTGAGGCTATTCACAGGAATGCGGAACTCTTACAAGAATGCGGAACTATGGCCAAAAGCTCATGATTGAAAAACCTGATATAGTTGTACTATGTACTGCAGAAGCCCTCAGGCCAGCTCTCTCTCACAGTTGATGGATCTTTATTTATTTCTAAATATTTTTTAGTTGTTGATGGATTTTTATTTTATCCATTTATTATTTATATGTGGTGCTGAGGCTTGAACCCAGTGCCTCATGCATGCTAGGCAAGTGCTCTACCACTGAGCTACAGCCCCAGCCCCTGGGCTCTTGTTTTTTACTGTCCAATCCTCTCCTGAGGAGGGGAAAGAAGCCCAGGACCAGGAATCCATTACCAGGCTCTGGTCTCAGGCCAGGCCCTTCCTCTCTCAGGGACCACTTCCTTACCTGGACAATAAGGAGGCCAGACTAGGCCTCCACTGGCCACTCCTGCTTTGGGACACTTGGAAGACACTCAAAACTTCCAAAACAACTTCCAAATCCAAAAACCTGCTTAGCTGAGGTCTGGTCCAGAGGTTGCAAAATGGAATTCACTGGCTGATTCCAGACCACAGATGTGTTTTTTTCTGAGCCTCAGCATTCAAAATCAGACTTTTGAGCTGCCGGCATAGTTCAGGGTAGAACAATTGCCTAGTATGTGTGGGGACCTGGGTTTCATCCACAGCACTGGAAAATATAACTTTTTAAAATTGGGTGATAGCTGGGCGCGGTGGCGCAAGCCTGTAATCCCAGCACTTACAGAGGCTGAGACAGAAGAATCGCAAGTTCAAAGCCAGCCTTAGCAACAAAGAGGTGCTAAGCAACTCAGTGAGACCCTGTCTCTACATAAAACACAAAATAGGGCTGGGGATGTGGCTCAGTGGTCGAGTGCCCCTGAGTTCAATCTCCAGTCCTCCCCCCCGCCCCGCCAAAATCGGGTGATTCCACATAGTAATTCAGTTTCATTTGCTTCATTAAATGAGTGGGTGACTGGTAACACTAGGCTCGCACTCTAGCAAGGTCCTACAGGAAGGTGCAGCATAGTTCCCTGTCTTCATTCATGGCATCACTTGCTGGCTTTGGCAGCCATGTTTGTAGCCCTGGTTTAGTTCTTCTCCCACTGTAAGGCCCAGAGGAAAGCCCTTTCCCAAGGCCAATTAAGGAGTTGGATGGTGGAGTTGATGCTCTCTTACCCACATTTGGCAACACAGAAGGAATGGGAGAAGGGAGAAGGGATGAGTTTGTTAAGTTTCTGCTGAGATCCAAAGGAATGTCTTAGTACTCTTCTCTGAGGGAAATGACTTGGCAGTAATTCCTAGGCAGAAGTTCCAGCTCCCTGAGGCCCACTCTTGGCTTCTGGCCTTAGTAGGCCTAAGTTCTTACCTCTTCTTGCCAGGCTGGGTGAGAAGCAGGAAAACATTACCCAGCCTTGGAATCCTGCTGTGCTATCTTCCCACTGATGGCAAGAGTTTGTCCATTCAGTGAATGCCTACTGACTTCCTGCTATTGGTGAGGCTGTTTCCCCTGTGGGATGTGGTCTGGAGGATGGGACCTGGCTGGAGTATGCACTACCGCCCAGTAGACCCATCTGATCTCTCAGAAAACTGACCAGCCCCTGTAAATCTCTCCTAGATTTGGCTACCAAAAGAGAAACACAGGTTTGGAAAGGACTGGAATGTGAAAGGGTCTCAGGAGAGACCCTTAAGGAGTCGGAGCTGACCAATCCTGTTAGCACTAGCCAGTCGGGGAGCAGTTTGGAGTTAGGCTGGCTGGAACAGGACTTCAGTCCAGGATCTGATCCTTTCCCTGTAGCCCTTCCATGCACCCAACAGGCTGACCCATCATTCCCTTCAGCTCTTCCTAGCCTAAGTGGGAGAAAACACATGTACTTGGCTTTATGTCTCTTGGGTTTTCCTCCAAGCAAAGTCAGATCAAAGGTTACTCTGGTTCCCAAGCACAACTCATAAAACCTCTTGTCCCTCCTGGATTTTTTTTTTTTTTGTGGGGGGGGCCTGGATTTTCAATGAAATGAGGATTGGTCTTGGGTAATGACATCTTCCTTTTTTTAGAAAATTTTCAGTTGTTGATGGACCTTTATTTTATTCATTTATTTATATGCAGTGCTGAGAATCAAACCCAGTGCCTCACATGTGCTAAGCAACCGCTCTACCACTGAGCCACAACCTCAGCCCAGGACATCTTCCCTTACTGATTGCTCATCATGAGTGGGCCATCAGCTGGATACTTCACATACATCATCTCAAATTGGATCCTCTCAACATCCACTGAGGTTGACTGGTTATATGACTCACCTAAGGCCAAACAGTTAACAGGTCATGCAGCCAAGAATTCTGATCAGATTGACACCAGAACCTGAAGCTTTAACCATTATGCTCTAATGCCTTCAGTGTCCACTCTAGCTCCTCTGAGACCACAAAGGCATAGGGGGTTCTACAGCTCAAGTTCTCTAAATTGTTGTACTACCAGCCTTTTTTCTTTTTAAATATCAGCAAAACTAAAACCAGGAGAGATTTTTAAATTTTTTTTATTTAAGTCTGATTAACTGAAAAACCAAATCTGCTTTTTACCCCTTGGCTCTTCACGTCCAAGTGGCTGACTGCTGTGGGGACCATTCATCCTCATGTCTCTGTTCCCTCCATCACTGCTACTGTGTAACACTAGGCCATCAGCAATATCAGGAGGTAGAGAGGCAAAAGGAGATTGTCTATCTGTGTAGTGTATGCTTCTAAGAGGGATACAGTGCTGATGGACCCCAAAATCCAAGCATAACTATAGTTTAGGTCCACTCCACTGTCAAAAATTAAGATCAGAGCTACCGAAATGATCTGTGCAAATATAGATGTCATGGTCCCCTCAAAAGTCTTCTTGGTTCCAGGCCAGTGGATCTCCCCCATGGTGCTGCCAAAGATGGAGGCCATGGTATCACCCACACCCACAGCCAGAACACCTGCATAGGGGACTAGGGCCCTCGCTCCCCCCAGGCTACCCTTCTGTGTACAGGGTCTGGGGATCAGCCAAATGGGAAGAGACATGCCCAGGAGCAGGTAGATGTGTGTCAGGATGAGTGGTCCACTGTCTCGTTCATCCAGGAAGAGGGACAGGAGACTCCGTAAAGTGTGACCCAAGGGCTTGATGCGGAAGTAGCGCACATACTCTAGGAAGATGAAGACTGCCAGACATACAGTGGCAGCCACGTAGAGCAGTGGCCGATCAAAGATGATACCTGGGATGTAAGTGGCTACCACAATGAAGTGGAAATATTTTCGGGTGATGGTGGGGGCCTGGTGCTTCTTGGACTCAGATGACCGCTTAGCATTCTGGTAGAGCACCACCAGGCAGGCCAAGGTGGCCAGCAGGGACCAATAGACTAGGAGGTAGATGCGAGTTTCTGTCTGGAATAGGAACTGAAGAAGCCAGAGCAGTGGGTTCCTATGGATGAGCCAGTGCAGCCAGGGCAGGACCACCCCAAGTCCCAGGACACAAGTCATGAGGTGGAAGAAGATGGAGGAGGCCCAAGTGCCTGAATCCATGAAGACAAAGAGGGTGCTGAAGAAGATGCCCATAAGCACCATCCCTACCACCACCACCAGCAGGAAGAAGTCCACTGGGTCCCCCTGGCTTTCTACAACAGTCAGAGAGCGCTTGATGAGCTGGTTGAGGACGAAGCTAATGCCACCCAGTACCAGCAGTGCCTCCCCAGGAGTGAAGCAGCGGGGCATCAGATACAGAAGGATCATGTTGAGATAAACAAAGATCAGCAGCACTTCTAGGACTTCAATCACCTCGCCCACGCTGAGTGAGTGCTTCATGATATAAATGATGACACCTCCTGCCAAACCCGAGATGGCACAAGTGTTGGTAGGCACCGGGCGAGTGATGCCCAGAGCCAACACCGAGGAGAAGAGAGCCACTGCCATGCCAGTGGCTGCCACCACAATGCCGAAGCGCTCGAAGTACGGGTTCTCAGCAGCCTGGCAGCGCTCCTTCATGACCAGTCCCAGCAGAGGCATGACCATGGAGGCGGGCAGTAGGCCACTGTTTGCTGACATTCGGAACTGAAAGACCGCATTTCCTTGCTGTAACAGCCGGTCCCACTTGTACTGGACGTAGAAGGCCTGCACTGCGAGGGCTACTGCGCACCACGAGTATCGGTCCCAGACGGCTGCGTGGATGCTCAACACCACTGCGAACACCACCGCCGCCTCTGCCAGCACCGTCCCGCTCAGCGGAGCCCCGTTCTCCGGGGCTGCAGGGGGGCACTTTCGGGTCATGTCTATAAGCCTAGGGCTCTGGGGAAGCCGGGGTGAGCAGGGACGCCTTGGCCTCAGGCCCCTCACCCCACCAAAATGAGGGCAGCAGCTTCACTCAGCCAACAACCTTCTTCAGCTTTGAGGAGGGAGCTCCACCACCAGGTCACGCTCTGCGGCTAGGAGCTAGCGCCCGACGACCCTTCACCGCCTCCAACCTACGGTGTAGACGTCGTCGCTCTTCGACTTTCTTTACGTGCTGCACCGCCCCCACCACGGGTTCCTCATCTCCCTGGGCATCGCCATCTTGGCCCCGCCTTGCCGTCACGTGACGAAAGCCCCCGCCCACGCGCCCTGTCCGGAGTCGAGCGGTCACGTGGGAGCGGCGTCTGGGGGCGGGGCTGGGACGCGCGCGCGCGCGAAGATGGCGGCGGCCGCCGAGGGGCCGTGTGTGAGGTGCGGAGCGGGCCAAGTCGGCGGGGGTGGCTGTGAGGCTCCGGGTGGAAGCTGAACGGTAGCGGGGCGGGAGTTGGGAGCGGGATGAGGTGGCGGCGGTGGGATGAGCCCGGGCCGGGTGGACGGGTGCCGAAATGGGAGGCGGTTACGTCCAAACGGTCCCCGCGCGCGGGGACCGGAGGGCACTTGTGTGAGAGCGGGCCGGCTGCTGTCCTCTTCTCGGCGCCAGGCCTCCCTCTGCTCACCCGGGTCCCTTTTGCTTCCTCCCTTCTCCCCACCGGCGCGTCTCTTGGCGCCCCACCCACGCTTCCTCGTCCGGCGGTGAAGCTCCCTCGAGGCGCGACGGAGCGCTTCGCGGTCGCCTGGAGGGTCCACCACCCGTCCCGGCTGCAGCCTCCCCGCGTCCTGCCCCGGCACCGGGTAGGCCTTGCCCGCGCCCCACGTTCTCCCCCGAGGACTCTCCATTTTTTTTCATGCATTGATTCAGTTAGCCGACATGCCCCCATCCGCTAGGAGATTCCACGCACTTATAGGCTTAATGGGAAAAGATGAATTACTGAAAGACACGGCACTCCAAGAGCGCTTACTAGCGCCATCCCATGGCGACGCGCTTACTAGGCGCCATCTCATCCAATTCCCACAACTTCGAGAGGCGCCGTACATCATTGAGATGACTCAAGAAGTCCCATGCATAGATAGTCGCGCGATAAAATCGAAAACTGTCCGACTCCAGAGCTATAACCAGACCGCAACACCTCCATCGTCCACGGTGCAGCTTGAAGAAGTGTCTTCATCCTCCCCACCACCTTCCTCCCTGCCACTTCTTGTTACCTGTGCCAGCAGTCCCTTACCTTTTTTGTCTTGTTCACCACTGTATCCTAAACACCCAGAAGAACATGTAAATATTTATCACACACATTGCCAGTCTTCTTCAATATCACCGTCTCCACTTCTCACCCAGCTGGAAGCGAGATTTTCTTTGGAGTTTCCCCAGGGGAAGGGATGATCCTTGTGAGGACCAGTTTGGATTTCCCTCCTGCTGTTTCCTGCCGGCCCTTATATTGATTGGCAGCTGGGTCTTCTGTGCCTTCCTTTTCTTAGGTGTGCTTCACAGTCATTGAGCCTGCGTGAAGTTTAGCTGCTGTAGGATAAGGCATGTTCTTTAATGAGAGAACAAGGGAAGGAAAAGTTCTGATTTTCCAGCTTGATTGTGCTGACGAACCTACCAAACTCATCCCTCAAAATAGACTTTGACTGACACTTGGATTTCTAGGCACTTGTTTGCTCATGGTTTGTGTTAGAGTGATCTTTCTTTTAGCACTGGGAGGCTTGTTCCATAGCAGTTGGGATTATACTGAGCAGCCCTTCTGTTTGAAATGCTTAGAGGTCTGGACTAAGAAAATTTTCATTCTATTCCTGGTGCCTTCTGATTTGCATTTGACCTCAAGTCACATTATCCTTTTGAGCTCCTGTTTCTCCAAACCGTGAATCCTTTTCAGGGGAGTATTTGAGGTAACTGTGAAGCATGTTGTTCTTGTGGGAAAGTCATTGTGTGTGAAAATGAATTGGCATTAGTCAAAATGGAAGAATACTTTTACTCAAGAGTTTTGGGAAGGTCGTTTGAGCTTGTCAGTTAGAATCTTGACATTTTTGTGTTTGTCTTGTATTCTTCAGTTAATGTCTTGGTAGAAGTCTTAAGTGGTGTAGGTGTGCTTAAAAATATACACAGGACTGCAGTTTGAAAAGCTTTTGCGGCTGGGATTATGGCGCAGTGGTAGCGTGCTCGCCTAGCACGCATAAGGCACTGGGTTCGATCCTCAGCACTACATAAAAATAAAATAAAGATATTCTGTCACCTACAACTAAAAAATAAACATTTAAAAAAAAAAAAAAAAGCTTTTGCTGCTAATCTTGAATCTCACTTTACACAAGAGAGTTGTACCCCATCTGTGGAGTCAGATGGGCAGTGGCTGCTTTAATTTATTATCTACATGTGGAATAAAAGAACTGTCTCATTAGAGTAGCTCGGCTGTCTTAACTTTCTCCAAAAGGACTGAATTATAGAAACTAATGCTGCTAACCTCCCAGTAGCTTTCACTAAGTTTTCCAATCAAATCAGTGTCTCTAAGGAAGATAATGTCCAGTGTCTTTTATTCCATCTCTTTCAGAAATGGAGTTCCATGTTTGCTAGAATTTTGGACTGGAAATCAATCTATTTTTTTAAACTTTACCTTTGAAACAGTTACTTAAATGTTTGTATCTTAGTTTCTTCTCCAAATACTTAGCTCAGATTTATTTATTATGCAAATAAATGAGCAACACTTTAGCACTTTAGTTTCTTTAAAATGTATATAGATGTTTTCCTGAGCCTATAGATTGAACATCATAGTTCTAACTGTATCTGTTATATCTTCTTATTTATTTATTTAAAGTATTTTTTTAGTTGTTGATGGATCTCTATTTTATTCATTTATTATTCATGTGTGGTGCTGAGGATCGAACCCAGTGCCTCACGCATGCTAGGCAAGTGCTCTACCACTGAGCTACAACCCCAGCCCATATATCTTTTTATTTTTATTTTTTTTGTGGTACTGGGGATTGAACCCAGGGCCTTACAAATGCTAGGCAAACTATTACTGAGCTACATCCCTAGCTCCCTGTTGATTTTTCCTTTTGAGTCAGGGTCTTTCTTAGTTGCCCAGGTGGCCTCAAATTTGTAATCTTGCCTCAGTCTCCTGAGTCACTGAGATTACTGGCCTGCCCCTCTGTGTCCAGCATCTGTTGTATGTTTTGAGAATCAAGTGGCTCAAACCTTCATGTCCCAATTTGTGGTGAAGTCTTTTGTCCATCCCTAGATTAGTTCCTAGTGATCTCTCTTCTCTGACACTGTTCTGTAAGATTGTGTTCCTTTTTATTAATATCATTCCTTTAAGTACTTTCTTTTTGTCCTTCATACAAAGAGCATTTAATGTTGTTTGTCATTCGCAGTGTTAAGTTTATGAGTATAATGAAGGTTTTAGATTTCTTTGTATTCTTGTTATTCCAAGACCAGTATATGTGTAGAGATTGAGGAACCATTAACACTTATTTCCACAAGGATCCCTTTCTTTTTTTTTTTTTTTTTTTTTTAATATTTTTTAGTTGTAGATGGACACAATATCTTTATTTTATTTATTTTTATGTGGTGCTGAGGATCGAACCCAGTGCCTCACGCATGCGAGGCAAGCGCTCTACCACTGAGCCACAATCCCAGCCCAAGGATCCCTTTCTTGATAAACAGTCATTTTCTCTTTGATTCCACTGCCTCTTGTCACTTTTGGGGGGTAGTAGCTACTGAAGATTGAATTCAGAGGTACTCTACTGCTGAGCTACATCCCCAGCCCTTTTAAAATTTTTTAAAA
>PVHX01006432.1:18244-100921 GCA_004024805.1 Geosciurus inauris
GACCCCCCCCCCCCAATTTTTTTTTTTTTAGTTGTAGATGGACACAATACCTTTATTTTATTTATTTTTATGTGGTGATGAGGATTGAACCCAGTGCTTCATACATGCAAGGCGAGCACTCTACCACTGAGCCACAACCCCAGGTCCCCTTTTTAAATTTTGAAACGGGGCGTCACAAAGTTGCCAAGGCGGGCTGGGGCTGTAGCTCAGTGGCAGAGCGCTTGCCTAGCACGCATGAGGCACTGGGTTCGGTTCTCAGCACCACATATAAATAATAAATGAATAAAATAAAGATCCATCAACAACTAAAAAAATATTAAAAAAAAAAAAAAAACAAAGTTGCCAAGGCTGGACTGGAACTTGCAATCCTTCTGCCTCAACCTCCCAAGTAGCTGGGGTTACAAGTTTGTACCACCATGCCCAGCTAAACAGAAAGGGGTAGGTACTGGGGCTTGAACCCAGGGCCTCAAGCTTGCTTGGCAAGCACTCTGCCACCGAGCTACATCCCCAGCTCTTATTTTATTTTTTTAAATATTTTTTTAGTTATAGATGGACATAATGTCTTTATTTCATTGCTTTGTATGTGGTGCTGAGGATCGAACCCACGGCCTCACGCATGCGAGGCAAGCGCTCTACCGCTGAGCTACAATCCCAGCCCTCTTATTTTATTTTTATTGAGTAGTGAATATAAAAGGTGTTGTGTTACTCTGGGCACTGATCTCTCTGTTTAGCAGCAGAATCTTATTTAGTGTGGCAGAGGTGGGGGGAAGTGCCGATATATTAAACATAAATGTCAGAGAAGGCCTCTACCAACCATGGCTTTTAACCTGCTCCCCTGAGGCAAAATGATGCCCTAGTGTAGTAATATTTAAGGAATTCTTTTGGGATATTGAGTTTAGAATGTAGATTTTCTTTTTCTTTTTTTTTTTTTTTTAATATTTTTTTAGTTGCAGTTGGATTTAATACCTTTATTTCATTTATTTTTATGTGGTGCTAAGGATTGAACCCAGTGCCTTGCTCGTGCTAGGCAAGCGCCCTACTGCTGAGCCACAACCCTAGCCCCTAGAATGTAGATTTTCCATGCCTAGTTTCCAAGAGAGTAGCATGGGATGGCGACCAAGATTCTATAGTTTTGCTCTGTCCTTCCCAGGTGATTTTGCTGTAAGTGGTCTGAGGACCAGTTGTGTTGCGTGCGGCCCCCCGCCAGGGGCACTCACCACTGAGCTACATCCCCAGCCCTGGTTTGTATTTTATTTAGAGACAAGGTCTCACTGAGTTGTTTAGCGCCTTGCTTTTCGCTGAGGTTGGCTTTGAACTCTCTATCCTTCTGCTTCAATCTCCGGAGCTGCTGGGATTATAGGTGTGCACCACTGCCCCGGCTCCAACTGCATTTTGAGAAACACTGCACGGTGGTGCACGCCGTAATCCCAGCACTTAGGGAGGCTGAGACAGGAGACTCGCGAGTTCAAAGCCAGCCTCAGCAACAGCGAGGCACTAAGCAACTCAGTGAGACCCTGTCTCTACATAAAACACAAAATAGGGCTGGGGATGTGACTCAGTGGTCGAGTGCCCCTGAGTTCAATCCCCAGTACCAAAAAAAAAATCTTACTTTAAAAATTTTACTGTAAATTTCTTTAAATGGTGAGCTTGCCTCTTTGTTTTAAATTACTCAAGGTTTGCATTACTCACACCTTTTACCCTCAGTATAAAGGGACACATTTGCTTCATTAAGTGGATCTAATCTCCTGATTATTTTTGAACAATGAACGCTAACTTGTTATCAGAAAAAATGATGAGTGATTCCAGTGTGCTGTTGGGGGAGTTGGAGGATATAGATTTAACAGAATTGAAGTTGTTTTCTTAGAAGTATTAGTCATTAGGAAAGAGATTTATAATTTTTACGTGTGTTTAAACCTCTTTTGATGGGAAAATCCTGAAGGACAGTTTTTAGATGGACTTGGGACTTTGTGTTACAGTCTTAACATGAAAACAGTTTTCAGTTTATCCTCATGGTTAGCAGAGCTTGCATTCTTTTTGTGAAATATTTAAATTAATTAACTTATTTTGTGATATAGTATATTTTGTTAGGGCCCTTTCATCCTTACTCTGCAGATAAGCTTTCTAAGTGGTGGTATTTCAGGTTACTGTTTTAGGTACTGATTTGGGATCTCACAAAATATAACTCCTACGCTGCTTATAACTTTATTTTTAATCTTTATTTTATTTATTTATTTTTATGTGGTGCTGAGGATCAAACCCAGTGACTCACGCATGCGAGGCAAGCGCTCTACCACTGAGCTACAGCCCTGGCTGGCCCCTGCTTATAACTCTTTCTTGAGAGCATTTCCTTTTTTTTAAATAACTTTTATTTTATTTATTATTTATTTATTTTTTTGTGGCTCTGAGGATTGACCCCAGTGACTCACAAGTGCAAGTGCTCTACCACTGAGCCACAACACCATTCCCTCTTGAGAGCACTTCTTTTCTTTTTTTTGGTACCGTGGATTGAACGCAGGGGTACTCAACCACTAAGCCACATCCCCAGCCCTATTTTGTTGTGTTTTAGGTAGAGACAGGGTCTCACTGAGTTGCTTAGTGCCTCGCCATTGCTGAGGATGGCTTTGAATTCGTGATTCTTCTGTCTCAGCCTCCCTAAATGCTGGGATTACAGGCGTGTGCCACTGTGCCTGGTTTCCCATCCCTTTTTTATTTTTTATTTTGGGACAGGGTCTTGCTAAGTTGCTGAGGTCGACTTTGAAATTTGTGATCCTCCTGCCTCAGCCTCCCAAGCCTCTGGGATTATAGGTGTGTGCCACCACACCTGGTGTGTTTTATCTTACTCTGGTTCTGGAACTTGGTAGGAATTCATTAATGAATGAGCATAGTACTATTGTAATGACTATTAGACTTCAATGAGAAAGTGAATTATATTACACTATGTTATATTAGAAATTTTTCTGGAGGTTATAAGGGCCCTGAAATATACATAGTCCTTTTCTAGATTCTTCTTCCATATTGATTACTACATTGTAGTGAGAAAGGAAGAGAAATTTTTTTGGTGCTGAAGATTGAAACCAGGGCCTTGTGCATGCTAAGTATGTGCTCTAGCACTGAGCTACACTCCTAAGTCTAAGATAGAAGTTTTAAATTGAGGTGTCTTGGTATGGAGGATATACTTCAATTTATTGATTGCCAAATTTCATTAGTTGTAAGGTACAAATTTTTCATAATTTAAGTGCCTCTGTAATCCATTTATTTATTTATTTATTTGGGTGCCAGGGATTGAACTCGGGTACTCGACCACTGAGCCACATCCCCAGCCCTATTTTTTGTTTTGTGTAGAGACAGGGTCTCACTGAGTTGCTTAGTGCCTCGCCGTTGCTGAGGCTGGCTTTGAACGTGCAATTCACCTGTCTCAGCCTCCCTAAGTGCTGGGATTACAGGCATGCGCCACAGCGCCTGGCTGTAATCCATTTATGTTGTATTATTTATTTATTTATTTTTATTTTTAAAAATTTTTTTAGTTGTTGATAGATCTTTATTTTATTCATTTATTATTCATATGTGGTGCTGAGGATTGAACCCAGTGCCTCACGCATGCTAGGCAAGTGCACTATCGCTGAGCTACAGCCCCAGCCCTATGTTGCATTATTAATGAGTTGTCATAGATTATTGGAAGCATTGCTTTCTTAGTGAACCATAAATGATGACATATCTTAAAATTAATGCCATCTTTTTAAAATTTTGTCATTGTTTGTTGAATGCAGTACTTGGAATTGAACCCAGGATCTCTTTATGTTAGGCAAGAGCTCTGACACTGAGCTGTGTCCCCAACCCTTTTTATTTTATCTTGAGACAGGTTCTTGCTAAGTTGCCCAGGCTGGTCTCAAACTTGTGATCTTTCTACCTGAGCTTCCCAGGTCACTGAGATTATAGGGATGTAGTGCTGTGGCTGCCTGCGTCTGTTTTCTCTTCCTTTTTTCCTTCCTTCCAGCTATACCCCCAACTCTAATGGCATCTTAAATGTGTTGAAATATGGTGATATTCTTAATTTTTATTTGAGGATCATGTTTCTAAGATCAAAGCACAGGATTACTTCTCAAAATTTTAACAGACTGTCTCTTGTGTATGGGTTTGTTTGTTTGCTTTTAGAGAATAGACATAGATGGGGTGTGGTGATACCTATAATCACAGCTGCTTAGGAGGCTGAGGCAGGAGTTCAGGGCAAGTTGGCAAGACCCTGTTTCAAAATAAACAATAAAAAGCACTGGGAATGGCTGGAGTTGTGACTCAGTAGTACAGTGCTTGCTTCACACATGTGAGGCACTGGGTTTGATCCTCAGCACCACATAAAAAAATAAACAAAATAAAGTTAAAAGAAAGCACTAGGGATGTGGGTCAGTGGTAGAGTGCCCCTGGGTTCCTACCTGGTAGCACATAGTCAAATAGCTGAGGCAGCTTAGTCAAGTTTATATAATCTAGAAGAGCAAACCTACCTCTGCTTTCTCATTTTTCAGAAGCAGTAGAGAACTTTGGACAATTCTACTTGGAAGGTCAGCTCTGAGAGAACTGGTAAGTGGTAATATTCTTGAGCAGCTTCTGAGTTTTTTGTGTATCTTATATTACAAAAATAAAACTGCCTTTAAAGTAAAAAATAAACACATTTTCTTACTCCTAAAACTTTATAAACATTGTGCATTCTACCCTCTATTTGCTGACATGGAATGTGTCTTATAGCGTGGTTGCTGAAGTTTTTAAAATCTGCCTTTCTTTGTACTACATTGATTGCTTTTCTGAAGAAATACTAGTGCTGATTGATTAGCTGCTGAGAGTAGGGGTACAAATACCATCCTGCTGCCTCAGGCTAAGAAAGATTCTCAGGCTTTTCTGTTTCATACTCCCCTTGCCTTTTCTTCATTTTCCTTTTAGCTTCCTCCTTTAGGTCAGAGAGGCTGTGGTTTCTAGGACATTACCAAGTATATGATCAATAAAGAGGGTTGTTCGTGTTGATCCTTGGGTGTTCGGATCCTGTGAGGAGAGGGTGTTATGATGATGATGTTGTCATAATTAACATAATAATGTTAATACCCATTTTAGAGCCTTTATCTGATAATTCTCCTTCCAGAATGAGTCTTCAGAGAAGGAAATCCATGAAAGGTTGTGTGCACAAAGCTTTTTAGCATATCATTATCTTATTCATCCATCCCTCCATCACCTCTCTCTGGTCATGCTGGGGAATGAGCCCAGGAGTGCTTTACCATGGAGCTATATCCCCAGCCTTTTTTATTTTCTATTTTGAAAACAGGTCTTACTAAGTTGCCCAGGCTGGACTTGAACTTGCATCCTCCTGCCTCAGCCTCCTGCATCACTGAGGTTACAGGCATGCACCACTGTGCCTGGCTCTTTATTTATGTTAATAAAGAATTTTGGTCAGCTTAAGTGTATCTAACATTAAATGAATGGTAAATAAATTACGATCTAGCCACTTGATGAATTACCTGCAACCACTACAAAATACCTGAAATTTCCTAATAAGGGTAAATCATTACACTATAGTGTTTAGCTAAAGAAAAGATGATTACAGAAGTCTGGTGTTCAGAATGATTTAAACTGTTGGGGGAAATGCATTTTAAAGAGACTCAAAGGAATATATAATTCTCAGTGTGATCCCAGAATCTGATTAAAATTGCGTTTGTATAATTGCCTTGTTCTTTTGCAGAATCAGATTGAAGCGGAACTGAGTAAACATTGGCAGCGGTTGTTAGATGGGCTTTCTTACTACAAACCTCCAAGGTATGGCGATTCCATGAATCTCATAGAATAATGCCCCTGAGGAAACTGGCATAGGTGAAACCATTCTTACAGATTCCTTTATTATATTGCTGGATTAGGTAGATCAGAGAGAATACAGTTTGGTTATCAATTGAAAAGAATATGGTAACGTTTTTTTCCTAATGAAAGAAAAGGAAATTTATTTCAGGAATGTAATATAGAATCCACTTATCTAACCCTGTGTCTGAAGTTGTGGATTCATTAAACATTCAATTGCTTTTTCTTTTTTTTTAAGTTTGTTTATTCTGATTAGGTATATAAGACAGCAGAGTGCATTTTGATTCATTGTACACAAATGGAGCACAACTTTTCAATTCTCTGGTTGTACACAGTATAGAGTTACACCATATATGCAGTTATATGTGCAGTTATACACGACTCTAGGGCATTGTTGTCCATTGCATTCCACCATCTTTCCTGCCCCCATGTCCCATCCCTTCCCTCCTCTCCCCTTTGATCAGATTTTCTCCGTTCTTCCCTTGGCCCCTCCCCCATTATGAATCAGCATCCACTTATCAGAGAGAACATTCGGCCTTTGTTTTTTGGGATTGGCTTTCTTCGCTTAGCATGATGTTCTCCAACTCAGTTGCTATTTCTAATATTTATTTAGGGTTGCCATGTTTGTGTGAGCACTAGCTGATGGCATGCAGCAGTGAACAATAATGGTATCAGCTGACACTTCTGTAGGGTTTACTATATGCCAATTTTTAAAAAAATCTTTTTAATTTGTTTGAATTAGTTATATGTGACAGCAGAATGCATTTTGACACATCACACATAAATAGAATATAACCTCTCATTCTTTTTTTTTTTTTTTTTTGGTACTGGAGATTGAACTCGGGCACTGAGCCACATCCCCAGCCCTATTTTGTGTTTTATGTAGAGACAGGGTCTCACTGAGTTGCTTAGCACCTTGCCGTTGCTGAAGCTGGCTTTGAACTCATGATTCTCCTGTCTCAGCCTCCCAGAGTGCTGGGATTACAGGCGCGTGCCACCGTCCCGGCTTAATTTCTCATTCTTCTGGTTGCACATGATGTAGGTCATGTAATCATATATGCACATAGGGTCATAATGTCTGATTTATTCATTCGATTATTTCCACCCCCATATACCCTCCCCTACATTCATTGCCCTCTATCCAGTCCAAAGTACCCCTACCTCCCCTGCCCCTTTATGTGAATTAACGTCTGCATATCAGAGAAAACATTCAGCCTTTGGTTCTTTGGTGTTGGCCTATTTTGCTTAGCATAACCAATTTTTTTTTTTTTTTTTTTGGTACTGGGGATTGAACTCAGGGGCACTCAACCACTGAGCCACATCTCCAGCCCTATTTTGTGTTTTATGTAGAGACAGGGTCTCACTGAGTTGCTTAGCGCCTCGCCATTGCTGAGGCTGGCTCTGAACTCACGATTCTCCTGTCTCAGCCTCCCAAATTGCTGGGATTACAAGCGTGAGCCACTGCGCCCGGCTATAACCAGTTGGTTTTTTTTTTACGCACTTGATTTATTATTAATTAATCCTTATAATGACCCTTTGAGATAGTTGTTATGTTTTGTGGTACCGGGGATTGAACAGAGCCTCATGTATATATAAGGCATGTGCTCTACCACCAGACTATATCCCCAGCCCCCCCCCTTTTTTTTTTTAATATTTTTTAGTTGTTGATGGACACAATGTCTTTATTTTATTGCTTTGTATGTGGTGCTGAGGATCGAACCCAGGGACTCACGCATGCGAGGCAAGCGCTCTACCGCTGAGCTACAATCCCAGCCCCTCCCCAGCCCTTTTTAAATTTGATTCTTAAGACAGTGTTTTGCTGAGTTACCCGTAACCCAGGCTGTCCTTGAACGTGTGGTCTTCCTGCCTCAGCATCCCAAGTAGCTGCAGTTACAGGCCTGCACCACCACACCTGGCTGAGATAGTTCACTCCTTTTTTTTGATATGGGGGATTGAGCTTAGAGATTCTTAAACAATTGAGTCATATTCCCAGCCCTTTTTTATATTTTATTTACAGATAAGGCCTCGCTAAGTTGCTGAGTCTGGCCTTGAACTACTCCTGCCTCAGACTCCGAGCTGCTGGGATTACAGGATACTTCCGTAGGGTTTACTATATGCCACTGCACCCAGCTAGTTTACTATTTTTAATAACAATAATAAAATATGTTGTTAGACAAGAATGGGGTGCTGGAGATGAAGCTCAGTGGTAGAGAGTTTGCTTAGGCCCTGGGTTTTATCCCTAGTAACCCCCCCAGAGAAATAGTGAATCATTTACCATAATTCCTACTGTGGATCTCATGCTGTGTACATCAAAGTCCTGTCATCTTCAATTCCTGTCTCCTTCTGAACATCTGTTGAATTTATTACATCTTCATCATCTTTTTATGCTCAGGTTAATGATGAACTTTTTATTGTTGTTTAGCAATGAACTCTCCCTCCTTAATTATTTTAAAGTACTTCCCAGATATTATTTTATCTGTAAATACTCTGTTAAATGTCTCAAATATATGGACTTTAAAAAGAATACAATCAGTACTTTATCACATTTAGATACTCTTTTCATTGTTTCCATTTTACAGATGGGGAAACTGAGGCACAAAGAGGTTAAGTAACTTGCCCAAGGTCACACAGCTAGTAAGTGGTGGTCCCAGGATTCAGACCTGGCAGTCTCACTCTAGTGTTTGTGTTTTTAATTACCATTCCATGTTGCCTCTTCCAGAACTTTCGTTTATACTTACACTAGTCTTTGTGTTGTGAATTTTCTGTGAAATGTGAGAATCTCTTTAAAAAATCCAACACCATTATGTTTCAGATCACAGAAAGGACATTTATAGCATTTCGTTCTTTGATTTTTTTTTAATTTTTTTTTTATGCTGGGGATTATGCCCATGCCTTGCACCTACTATTTACATGCTCTATCTCTGTTTTCTACTTTTGATTTCAAAAGGGAAAAATGCCCTTTGCAGTTGCATGGAATTTGAAGTCCTATAGACTTCTCTTTCTCTTTCTTTTTTTTTTTGGTACCAGGGATTGAACTCAGGGGCACTCGACCACTGAGCCACATCCCCAGCCCTATTTTGTGTTTTATGTAGAGACAGGGTCTCACTGAGTTGATTAGCACCTCGCCGTAGCTGAGGCTGGCTTTGAACTTGGGATTCTCCTGTCTCAGCCTCCCAAAGTGCTGGAATTACAAGCGTGAGCCACCACGCCCGGCTTCTTTTTTCTTTTTTAACTGAAACTAAACTCTAGACTTTATTGGAATTTAACCAGTTTAATACCGTCTCTTACAAAATCCATTCGAGGGTACCATATTGCCTTTAGTTATGTCTCCTTAATCTCCACTTAGCTGTGACAACATCTCAGTTTTTTCTTAATTTTCATGCTCTTAATTTGAATTTGTCTAATGATATTTGCATTATTAGACTTTGGGTTTTAATATTTTTATTTTAGAGACAGGGTCTCACTGAGTTCCTTAGGGCTTCAGTAAGTTTCTGAGGCTGGCTTTGAACTTGCTATCCTCCTGCCCCAGCTTTCCAAGCCACTGGGATTATAGGCATGTGCCACTGTGCCCAGCTGAAATACCAATTTTATTATCAAATCTGAGGGCATGTTACTTAAAATTACTAGTAGTAAGTTTACCTCGTTCACACAGTTAAGGTATTTGTGGAGTTTTCCTCTGTAAATTACTTTGTTCACTTATCTTACTCTGTTCTTTGGAAGTCAGTCACTAGAATAGCCTGCTATTCATGTGGGGTGATGGAATTAGAATCCACCTCCTGAGGCGGCAGCATCTGTGTGTGCTATTTTGGATTCTGTAAGGAAGATTTTGCCCCTACTCCCTCACTTATTCATTCACTCATTTACATCAGTAAGAGCTCATGTATATGTATTGTGTACTTCATGTTTTTTTGTGGGGAGGTACTTGGGATTGAACCCAGGACCTTGTGAATGCTAGGAAAGCACTCTACCACTGGTTTATGCTCCCAGCCCCCTATGTTTTATTAATACTTTGTTCCATTGTCGGACTTTGGGAGTTCTTTCAGGTTGATGTCTGTCCTTATGACATGTCCCCATCCTTTTGTTTTTTGAATGTTTCCTTACTTCAGTGCCCTATAAGATGCTTAAGTCTCATATTTTTCCTGTCCCAGCTCTCGAATCAATCATTTCTCCAAAGAGTCCTGGTTCCTTTTATTGAAGAATGGTATTAGAAACCAAGATCTGGGTTCTGACTGTGTTTACTTTTACTGGGGTGTCATAACTCTAGGCTTTCTAGTGGACAGATTTTGGTAATACATGTGTGTACACTAACAGACCTGGTTTTACATTTCATCTCAAGTTTTTATTAGCTGTGGGCTTTTGGTAAGTTATTTCCTCTTTCTAAGTGTTGGTAATTCCATTTGTAAAATGAAGTAGTAATATTTATCTTAGGGTATTTCTAACGATGAGAAATAATTTAACCTGGCAGATCTATAGGTGATATCCTTATGATCTATTTATTTATTTTTAAAAAATATTTTATTTGTTTATTTTTTATGTGGTACTGAGGATCAAACCCAGCGCCTCACACATGTGAGGCAAGCGCTCTACCGCTGAGCCGCAATCCCAGCCCGACATAATTTTTTATTATGTAGGCATAACTAGTTTTGTGTTTTAAAGTCTGTAGTGGTGAACGTGTGTGTGTATATTTATAGGTGTCTAGAGGGCAGAAAAAAAGCCTGTAGTAAAAACATCTTTAAGAAATTTTATTTTAAAGCCCTAGGTGGTTATTGAGAATGAGGAAATGTTCATTATTCTTTTCATAGTCCAAGTTCAGCAGAAAAAGTGAAAGCTAGTAAAGATGTACCTTCACCACTGAAGGAACTGGGCTTAAGGATCAGCAAGTTTTTGGTGAGTAAAAAGTAGCACTGGCTTGGTTATTGCTTGCAGCGTGGCATATGTGGTTTTATAATTAGTAAAAATTTATTTCATTTTTGGGGATTAATTGAACATGTTGTGTTTTAGAAATACCCAATTTACAACTCTTCTCACCAAAAGTCACATAGCAAATTTGCCTGACCCGTTTACTACATGTCATAGAGTTTTATGCACATATATGTGTTTATTCATTTATTTGGTACCAGGGGCATTTAACCACTGAGGCATGTCTCCAGGCCTTTTTATTCTTTATTTTGAGACAGGCTCTCACCAAGTTGCTAAGGCTGGCCTCGAACTTGTGATCCTCCTGCCTCAGCCTCCTGAGTCGCTGGGATTACAGGTGTGCGCCACCATGCCTGGCAGCATACATGTTTTTAAACTCACTACATTTGTGTTTCAATATTTATCTGTTTTCGTTCAATTTTTAGAAGCCCATATTATGCCTACTGCTATATTAATGTGCTTCGTAAATAAGCACTTGTTTCTGGCATGTGGTATTGTCATGCAAATTGTGTGTCAGTGAATGGCCCCTTTTCTTCTTCTAGTTGAGTTGAAATTGTTATGTTGTATGAAAAAAAATTTTTTTTGGTACTGAGGATTGAACCTGGGGTAATTAACCACTGAGCCACATCGCCAGCCCTTTTTTATTCTTCATTTTGAGACAGAGTCTTGTTAAGTTGCTGAGGCTGGCTTTGAACTTGTGATCCTCCTGCCTCAGCCTCCCAAGCTGCTGGGATTACATAGGTGTGAGCCATCATGCCTGGCTGGAGGAAAAATCTTTAGTGCTTTGCATGCTGTGTGTGGTTTCTGAGCTGAGGTGACTGTTCCTAACTTAAGAACTCTACGTTTTAGGGTCTTGATGAAGAACAGAGTGTACAGTTGGTCCAATGTTACCTTCAGGAGGATTACAGGGGTACTCGGGACTCGCTCAAGGTTTGTGGTCTGCCCAGCTTCATCAGCTGTCCTTTCTTTGGTTGTTTTAGATAATTTAGGGTTTGGGCACCAGTTCTTTGAATAGAGGCAGGTTGTCATATACAGCCATTTTCAAGAAAGGCTTCCCAACGCTTAAAAAAGAACATACACATAGGCTGAGCTCTGTTCTCATGTGGAGGGTGGGGAGGTGAGAGCATGTCGTGCTAGTCGTAGAATTGAAAGAGCTTCCTGCTGCCCAGCCACTTATCTTACAGATGAGGAAATAGACCAGAGGAGCGGGGGGAAGGATTTGAGCACGAGTTTGGATAGATTTAGGTAAAAAATAAGGTAGGAAATGCTTATAAAAACAATTGGGGGGCTGGGATTGTAGCTCAGCGGTAGAGCGCTTGCCTCGCATGCGTGAGGCCCTGGGTTCGATCCTCAGCACCACATACAAAAGCAATAAAATAAAGACATTGTGTTCATCTACAAATAAAAAAAAATCTTTAAAAAAAAAAAAATTGGGCAATAATTATAATCTTGAAGGGTGAGGTGAAGATGTACGGCTTTTTCTTTGTCGATATGGTTTGGCCTGTGAGGTGACTTCTTGACTGCTGTTTTTTCTCAGATGGTCTTGCAAGATGAGAGGCAGAGCCAGGCCTTAATCCTGAAGGTCAGTAGTAGTTAACATTTCCTTTTATTATTTTTCTCCTTTCTTTCTTTTTTGGTACCTGGGATTGAACCCACGGATCTTTACCACTGAGCCATATCCGCAGCCCTTTTTAATTTTTATTTTGAGACAATCTCACTAAGTTGCTCAGGCTGGCCTTGAACTTGTGTCTGAGCGTTTTGAGTTGCTGGGGTTACAGATGTGTGCCACCTCCCCTGGCTACCATTTCCATTTTTTAAGGTGGCAGCTTCGCCTTTGTCTTCTTGAGCATTGCTGGCTTTTGACTCATTTGCTGGGGGAGTTTGAGGTCTTAGTGAAGGTGCTTATTAGCTCATTTGTGAAACAGGAGGGTTTTTTCCCCTGAACCAGCTGAGGAGTTTTCCTGAAGGAGATTGATTGTTCAGCTACTGGTCTTAGGAACTGGTTCATGGTTATCTTTTCTCTAAATACAGCAGCATTAACTTGTACTTCTTTATTCCTTTATTCCCCACGTCCCTCCTGGAACCTTCTCATTAAGGATTTAGTTGTAATATGGAATTTGTGAGTTCTAAAGCAGTTTCTCATTTAATATTTAGTAAGACTTAAGTACATTAGTTATAAGCAGTTAGAACATATATCAGTGAGTGGTATTTTTATATTTGTATTAATGTGTTTGGCTGGTCAGCCAATAGCATTGTGTATTACTTGAATGCTCTGAAAAATCATGCTTGAAAATATTTTGGAAAACTCATTTAATAATTTCTTGTATAATCTTCTGTGGCTTAACTTATTTCCTAGTTTATGGAGATCTTTTGCTTTTGGGGGGCCTAGTTCAACATATTTGCATTTTTGCTGACTGCTAGTGTAAGTTCAGCTTTTCCATCCATGCCTGTACATGTTCTCATTATCAGTAATTGTAAAAATGAATTATCTTTTTTCCAAAGATGAATAACTAATTTTGAACCTTTGGATTCTTCCCAGATTGCAGATTATTACTATGAAGAAAGAACCTATATTCTCCGTTGTGTCTTACACCTCCTTACTTATTTCCAAGATGAAAGACATCCCTACAGGGTAAGCCTGTTGAATCCTCTAGGTTCTCTCCAACCTATGTCATTCAAACCTTTTAAATATATTATTTGTATTTATTTGAATATTTGCCTTTTTTTAAGGTATGGATTATTCTTTTTTTTTTTTTTTTTAAGGTTGAATATGCAGATTGTGTTGATAAATTGGAGAAGGAACTAGTTTTAAAATATAGGCAGCAGTTTGAAGAGCTATATAAAACTGAAGCACCAACCTGGGAGACACATGGGAACCTCATGGTATGTGGTGCTTGTGCTCTCCTGTAGCTCGTGGGGAGTGGTGTATCTTTGCTTATGGAGCCCCAGGCTAAATTATTTGCTAATGTATAAACTGAGCACATGTATGGATTATTATTTTCATAAAGTTGTATGTCACATCAAAACATTGATGACTTTAATTCTGGACCTTTTCCTTGGACTTTCTTTATTCTGTTTCTTTATGTTCTCATCGAAAATATACTGTTAGTGGTTAATCATACTATAAACCCACGATTTCATCTTTTTTATTGTCATTTTCCATTAAGCCTGTGATACTAGTTTGACTATTTTATCCTAAATTCTAAAGCAGCATGCATTTATAGATCGTAGGTTGGCCTTTCTTTTTTTGTTTTGTTTTTTTCTGTTACTAGGAATTGAATCCAGGGGTGCTTAACCACTGAGTTGTATCCTGAGCACCCCACCTCCCTTTTTTTTTTTTTTAGAGACAGGGTCTTGCTGAATTGCTTAAGGCCTTGCTAAGTTATTTCAGCTGGCTTCAAACCTGCCTCAATCTCCCAAGCCACTGGGATTACAGGTGTGCACCACTACATCATGCCTTTTTTTTTTTCTTTAATATTTTTTTAGTTGCAGATGGACACGATATCTTTATTTGTTTTCATGTGGTGCTGAGGATCTAACCCAGTGCCTCACGCATACAAGGCAAGCACTCTACCACTGAGCTACAGTCCCAGCCCTGCCCTTTTGTTTTGAAGAGAAAACATTTTTATTAAAACTTGTCAACAAAAACAGATATTAACTATTTAAAATATTTAATAGGAGAAAAGGGCCCACTTAAAATACAATTTATAGAACATTTCTCTCTCCCCAGAAAGTTTGCAAGCAAAAGCATAAAATAGTAATAAAAGCATAAATTTCCTAGAAATAATCAATCCAAAATCAAAATAAAGAGGACTTTAAAATGCTATAAAAGGTGTTAAAAGAGCCGGGCACTTTGGGAGGCTGAGACAGGAGAATCGCGAGTTCAAAGCCAGCCTCAGCAACAGTCAGATGCTAAGCAATTCAGTGAGCCCCTGTCTCTACATAAAACACACAAAATAGGACTGGGGATGTGGCTTCATGGTCAGGTACCCCTGAGTTCAATCTCCAGTACCAAGAAAAAGGGTGGAAGGTGCTAAAAGAATACATAACCAAATGGAGAGACCACTTTCTTGATTATTCAGACTTAGCACTATAAAAATGTCAGTTCATCCTATATTAACCTATAACTTTAATGCAGTCCCAGAAAAAAAATGTCAGTAAGTGTTTGTTCTGCCTTTTTTCTGGTACTGGAAAAACTAATTATAAAAATCCATATTATGGAACCACCATTTGACTCAGTTATCCCACTCCTTGGCATATACCCAAAGGAATTAAAATCAGTATACTATAGTGACGCAACCACATCAATGTTTATAGCAGCTCAATTCACAATAGCTAAGCTGTGGAACCAGCCTAGGGTGCCCTTCAACAGAGGAATGGATAAAGAAAATGTGGTACATACATACAATGGAATATTACTCAGCCGTAAAGAAGAATGAATTATGGCTTTTGCCAGTAAATGGATGGAACTAGAGACTGTCCTGCTAAGTGAAATAAGCCAGTCCTCAATAAATAAAGGCCAAATGTTCTCTCTGATATGCGGATCTAATTCTCAGTAAGGCAGAGGAGAGTAGAAGTTCACTGGATTAGACAAAGGGGAATGAAGGGAAGGGAGGGGGGTGGGAATAGGAAAGACAGTAGAATGATTCAAACATAACTTACTTTCCTTTTTTTTTTTTTTTTTTGGTGCTGGGGATTGAACTCAGGGACACTCACCACTGAGCCACATCCCCAGCCCTATTTTGTGTTTTACATAGAGACAGGGTCTCACTGAGTTGCTTAGCGCCTTGCCTTTGCTGAGGCTGGCTTTGAACTCACGATTCTCCTGTCTCAGCCTCCCTAAGTGCTGGGATTACAGGTGTGCGCCACCTTACTGGCTTACATTACTGGCTTCCTTTGTTCTTATATGAGTACATGACCAATGTAACTCCATGTTAGGTAGAACCACGAAAATGGGAAGTTACACTCCATGCATGTATGATATGTCAAAATATTTTCTACTGTCATATGTAACTAAAAAGAACAAATAAATTTTAAAAAATAAAGTAAAATTTATATTGAAAAAGTGAGACTAGCCAGGGGCTGGAGATGTATCTCTGTGGTAGAGTGAAAATAATGATAATAAAAACTAAATAAAAGTAATATTATTTTAAAAAAGTAACCAAGATGGGCTGGGATTGTGGCTCAGTGGTAGAGTGCTTGCCTCGCATGCGTGAGGCACTGGGTTTGATCCTCAGCACCACATAAAAATAAATAAAGATATTGTGTCCACCTACAACTAAAAAATGTTTAAAAAAAAAAAAGTAACCAAGAAACTTTCGAAAAAGGAAAATAATGAAGGAAAATCAACCTTATCAGATAATAAAACAATTTAAAATACGGTATTGGCAAATGAATGAATAGAGTGTTGAATAACAGAAGCTGGGCACATGCCTGTAGTCCCAGCACTTTGGGAGGCTGAGACAAGAGGATCGCGAGTTCAAAGCCAGCCTCAGCAACAGTGAGGTGCTAAGCAACTCAGTGAGACCCTGTCTCTACATAAAACACAAAATAGGGCTGGGGATGTGGCTCAGTGGTTGAGTGTCCCTGAGTTCAATCCCTGGTAACCCCTCTTTCTCAAAAAAAAAAAATAGAAATTCTAGATACAGATTTGGATACTAGTAGGACATTAGTGAGTGATTAAAGTGGGATTTCAAATGAGTGGGAAAACGTTATATTAATTAATAAATAATGTTGGGGGGCTGGGATTATGGCGCAGTGGTAGCATGCTCACCTAGCGCGAGGGAGGCACTGGGTTCGATCCTCAGCACCACATTAAAAATAAAATAAAGATATTGTGTCCACCTACAACTAAAAAATAAATATTAATTAATAAATAAATAAATAACGTTAGAACTACTGGAGAAAAATTTAGCTGTATCTCTTTATTCATACCTTTTGCCAAATGAAAATCTAGATGGATCTATGATTAAAAGGAAAATTAAAGCTGTAAATGTAATATTTAGATGTTGTGTAATTTCAAATATTGAATGTTTTCCTTCGGTATCTTATTGTTAACAGTTTTTCATTTGATTTCATTATCATCAGAGAACACATTCTGTATTATTGTACTCTTTTCAAATTTATTTTCCTGCAATTTGTGGCTCACCATATGATCTTTCTTGGTGAGTGTAGCAGGGACACCTGAAGGAATGCTTATCTGGCAGTAGTTGAGTGTGATGGTCTACAAATATCAGCAGGCTCAATATGTTTCAGGTCTGCTATGTTTGCTGAGGTCCGTCATCATACAGCATGGTTTTATTAGCCAAAAATTCCTGTTAACTAAGTGCTCTTCCAGGTACTGGGTAAAAAAAAAAATTTGATATTTGTAGTAGAATACTATGTAGCAGTAAAAATGAGGGAACTGTTGAATAGACTGTGGTGTATCAACATAATTGTTTACTCTAAGCTCTAAAAAGGAGTTAAAAATGAAAACAAGGAAGTTCTTAATATTCTGTTATCAGAAATACTTGAGTTTTTTTTAAGTTGTAGATGGACCCATATCTTTATTTATTTATTTTTATGTGGTGCTGAGGATTGAACCCAGTGCCTCACACGCACTAGCCATGCATTCTGCCACTGAGCCACAACCCCAGCCCAGGAAATAATCTTAAGATATATTGTTAATGGGCTGGGATTGTGGCTCAGTGGTAGAGCGCTTACCTCACATGCGTGAGGCACTGGGTTCGATTCTCAGTACCACATAAAAATAAATAAAGATATTGTGTCCATCTACAACTAAAAAAAAAAAAAAAGATATATTGTTAAGTAAAAAAAGTAAAGTGCCAAATAGTTTGTGCAATATGTTATTTGGTTGAGCTGAGTGCAGTGGTGCCTACCTGTAATCCCAGCAACTTGGAGGACTGAGGCAAGAGGATTCCAAGTTCAATGCCAGCTTCTGTAACTTACTTAGTAAAGCCCTGTCTTAAAATAAAAAAGGGCTGTGGATATAGCTCAGTGGTAAAATGCCCCTGAGTTCAGTCCCTAGTACCAGGACACTGGGGGATATTACATATACACACACAGAGACACAAAATTTGGATTAAAGATAGACTAGAGAGTGGGACGTGGTGGCGCATGCATGTAATCCCAGCACTTTGGGAGGCTGAGACAGGAGGATCCCAAGTTCAAAGCCAGCCTCAGCAACAGCAAGGCGCTAAGCAACTCAGTGAGACCCTGTCTCTGCATAAAACCAAATAGGGCTGGGGATGTGGCTCAGTGGTCGAGTGCCCCTGAGTTCAATCCCTGGTACCAAAAAGAAAAGAAAAAAAATAGATAGATTTAGAGAATGAATGAATAGATCTATATGGCATATTGCTGAAAGGAAACTAAAGTTTCTTAGCACTGGCTGCTTCTAAAGGGAGAGGTTTGGATAACTAGGCAATAGAAATTGTATGGAAGGACACTATTTTTTTGTTTTGTTTTCTTATACTTTTTGAATTTTCTATAATGTGCATATATTATGTAATAACATTTTTAAAAATTTTAAAGGTCTTCAATTTATTTCACTTTCCCATTTTTTTCTTCCTTGGTTGTGCAGACTGAGCGCCAGGTGTCTCGCTGGTTTGTTCAGTGCCTTCGGGAACAGTCCATGCTGCTAGAGATTATTTTCCTTTACTATGCATACTTTGAGATGGCACCCAGTGACCTACTAGTATTGACCAAGATGTTTAAAGAGCAAGGATTTGGTAGTAGGCAGACTAATCGGCACTTAGTAGATGAGACCATGGATCCATTTGTAGATCGGATTGGGTAAGTCTGAATGAGTTGAATTTCATAGGACTTGTATAACGTTTAGAGCATTGATACTGTAGAGTTTCTGTAAATAAGTGAGGGGGGACATGGACTTATCATTTAACTGGTGTAGAAATAGATGGGCATACTAACGTGTTGTTTCATATAGGAGGTGAAGACTGGACTTAAGGGGACATGTTCTTGAAAGTGTTACATTCTTTTATTTCTGTCCTATTTAAGGACTTCATCTATTCATTCAACAAACAGTTGTTGAGCAACTGTTACAGGATAGACATTATCAAATGCTAACAAGACTGATATGGCTTAGGTGTTCTCTGCTTTCTTTGAGGACATTGTGTATTGACTTTGAATTGCTCATTCTTTGCTGATGGCCAAGGACATAGCCACATTTTGAGGGCTAGTCCCTCTGTGAGCAAAGATGAATGCTTGAGAAGAGAAATAAGATGGCTTTCCAGGGTCAGGTGTAAGTGGTGGCTGTAGAAAACGTTAGTGCTAGACCTATGCTACCCAGTGTGGTGGACACAGATACATATGACTGTTAGATACTTGAAGTGTGGCTGGTCATATTGAAATGTACTGGAAGTATAAAACACATTCTATATTTAGAAGACAGTGTGGAGGGAAAATGTTAAGTAACTTAGTAATGACTTCGAAAGTAAAGTGTGGTAACATTTCACCTGGTCTATAGTAAGCTTCAAAGCAGCAAATGAGACTGGTACCATTTTTCTTTCCAGCTATTTCAGCGCCCTTATCCTGGTGGAAGGCATGGATATTGAGTCCCTGCATAAGTGTGCTTTGGATGACAGGAGAGAATTGCACCAGTTTGCTCAGGATGGGCTTATTTGTCAGGTGAGCTTGGAAGAGCTACTTCCCTTCTTTCAGATGCTTTATAGTTAGTAGTGTGTTCTTCAGCATTGAACTAGCTGGGCAAGGTGGTGCACGCCTATAATCCCAGCAGCTCGGCAGGCTGAGGCAGGAGGATTGCAAATTCAAAGCCAGCCTCAGCAAAGTGAGACACTAAGTAACTCAGTGAGACCCTGTCTAAATAAAATACAAAATAGAGCTAGGGATGTGGCTCAGTGGTTGAGGGCCCCTAAGTTCAATTCCCTGTATCTCCCCCCCCCAAAAAAAAAAAACCCATTGAACCATCCTGCATAAAATTTTCAGCAATATAGAATTTGAGCTTCCATATTATTAAATAATGAATTGGGTTTGGAAGAAGTCTGATTTTTTTTTTTTGGTCATCCTTACAGTGGTGACAGTTGAATTTGTGAGGGCAAGTAGACTCAATTCATGGAGATAGTACAAGAACAAAAGATGCCCTGAGACAAAACCTTGGGGATAGTCTTTATTTTGGGGATCTGCAAAAGAGGAAAATGGGTGAATATTGAGATGAGGTACTTAGAAAGGTAGAAAATGAACCAGGTGTAGTGGTGCATACCTGTAATCCTGGTGACTTGGGAGGTCACTGCAGGAGGATTGCAGATTTGAAGCCAGCCTCAGCAAATTAGTGAGATGCTGTGCAAAAATTAAAAACAAAGAGCTGGGGATGTAGCTTATTGGTAGAGCATTTCCCTATTATATACGAGGCCTTGGGTTCAATCTTCAGCACCAGAAAAAAACAAAATTAGGGAGAAGAATCAAGGTAATGAAATTTCTAGAGTTTCCATTTGAGCATATGTTTTATACTTGCAAATTAAGACTGCTTAAAATCAGTGGAAAAGCCAGGCATGGCAGCGCACGACTGTAATCCCAGCACTTTGGGAGGCTGAGACAGGAGAATCGCGAGTTCAAAGCCAGCCTCAGCAATGGCGAGGCGCTAAGCAACTCAGTGAGACCCTGTCTCTACATAAAACACAAAATAGGGCTGGGGATGTGGCTCAGTGGTTGAGTGTCCCTGAGTTTAATCCCCAGTACCAAAAAATAAAAAAAACAAATCAGTGGAAAAAACTTGTGGGTAAAGGGAAGACTAATTCAGGTGCTTATTAGTGAGGTGGCTGGGATTTAAGAACAGTGAGATCTTGGAGTGGGAGTTCCTCTCTGGTGAGTGAAAGGCTCATTGAGCTTGACTCCTTCTCTTCAGAGACATGGGTGTGTTTTTTGCCTTCATTAGGATATGGACCGCTTGATGTTGACCTTTGGGGACATTCTGCATCATGCCCCAGTGCTTTTGGCCTGGGCTCTCCTCCGTCACACCCTGAACCCAGAAGAGACAAGCAGTGTGGTCCGGAAGATAGGTGGCACAGCCATCCAGCTGAATGTATTTCAGTACTTGACCCGACTGCTGCGGTCACTTGCCAGTGGGGGAAATGATGTGAGTCCAGGGTTGTTGGTTGAGCATGAGGGGCAAAGAGCAGGGCACACCCACGGGAATAGTGAGCATCCTAATAGTGAAGTGGACAACAGAGAAAACGTACCTGACCTTTGTAGAGGTTCACTGTCACCAGACACTGCTCAACACTTTCCCATTGAATCCTGATGTTCCTTTGTTTAGTGTTATTGTCTTGTTTTACGCATTAGGAAATTGAGACTCAATTTGGGCATTGAGACTGCCCAAAACAATAAGTAGTGAATGGTTTGAACTCATTCTCTGACTCTTTGCCAGGAAAGTGTGTTAGAAGACAGGTTGGGTTGTTTTTGACTGGGTATTCCTTCCTGGGGGACTTAATTCAGTGGGACCAGGATGAACTGGAAATTCTCTTGAGCCTTGTGTTGGGGATTATTTTGAGTGACATGGTTCACATAGCTTATTTTGATGTACTGAAATGAAGATAGCTCAATGGTAGAATTCTTGCCTAGCATATGAGACCCTTGGTTGGATCCCCAGGACCACAAAATAAAATGAATGAAATTTCAGATTTAGCAGTTATGCTCCTTGGTATGTACTCAAAGGAGTTGAAGCCAGGTGCGGTGGCACACACCTGTAATCCCAGCACTTAGGGAGGCTGAGACAAGAGGATCGCGAGTTCAAAGCCAGCCTCAGCAATGGTGAGGCGCTAAGCATCTCAGTGAGACCCTGTCTCTACATAAAATACAAAATAGGGCTGGGGATGTGGCTCAGTGGTTGAGTGCCCCTGAGTTCAATCCCCGGTACCAAAAAAAAAAAAAAAAATCAAAGGAGTTGAAGACTAATGTCCACACAAAAAAACTGTGCACAGATGTGTATAACTTTATTCATAATTGCCAGAATTTGGAAGCAACAAACCTGTCCTTCAGTGGGTATAAGTAAACTATAGCAGATCCAGACAATGAATATTATCAAGTGCTAAAACAAAATGAGCTATCAAACTATGGGAAGACACGGGAGGAACCTTGAATCCATACTACTAAGTAAAAGAAGCAATTTGAAAAGGCTACGTAGTGTGTGATTCTAAGGATAAGACATCCTGGAGAATTGAAAACTCTGGAGACAGTAGAAAGAGCAGTGATCGCCAGCAGTTAAGGGGAAGGGAGAGATGAACGGGCTTATGGAGGATTCATAGGACAATAAAATGGCTCTGTGTGATGTGAGCCTGAAACTGCTCTGAAACACAGTCTAGTAAAGGAAACAAAGCAAGCTTCAGCCAAGAGGCCCCGCTGGCAGGCACTGGCTGATTAATGGTGGCAGTTCAGGCCCAGTGTCATTGTATCAGCCCGTAGAGACATTACTCTTCCTCCTAGGCTGGATTGGGTTTTCTTTTTTCCCCATACAAACTTTTTGGGTTTTTTTTTTTTTGCGTTTTTTGGGGTTCTAAGTAGTTATATATGACAGTAGAATGCACTTTGACCCATCATACATAAATGGAGTATAACTGCTCATTCTTCTGGTTGTACATGATGTAGAATCACACCAGTCATGTAATCATCTGTGCACATAGGGTAATAATGTTTGATTCATCCTACTATCCTTCCTACCCCCTTATCCCCATGCCCCATCTCCTCCCTTTACTCCCCTCTGTCTAATCCAAAGTAACTTTATTCTTCCCTAGCCCCCCTTCCCCAAACTTTGATTGCTTTGAAAGTAGTTCTTTTGATTTTATTCTTGATTGTTGTAATATTTGTGGTTCCTACTTTTCTTGGTCCTCCCTTAGTTTTCTTGATCTTATAACTCAATTAGGAAAATTGTGAAAGTTTCAGATTCCCTTCCCATTTGTTTACAAGGACTGTGTTAACACAGTGGAATTATGCTGAGTCTGGGAAAGAGTTGTTCTATTCAGAATTAATCACCGACTCCTTTGCCATTCCAGTGTACCACAAGTACTGCCTGTATGTGTGTCTACGGCCTCCTCTCCTTCGTTCTGACCTCGTTGGAGCTGCACACGCTGGGCAATCAACAGGTCAGTGTCTGCCTTTCCTGAGGCTCTGCCCTGCCCAGCTTAGAAATGAGATCCCCACAGCACCCTCTTCAGATCTTATATTGTGTTTTTCACATGTTAATTTGTTCATTGCTGTTTATATTCATTTATTATTATTTTTCTTTTAATTTTTTTTTGGTACAGGGATTGAACCCAAGGATGCTTAACCACTGAGCCAGGTCCCCAGCCCTTTATATTTTTTATTTTGAGACACGGTCTTGCTAAGTTGCTTAGTGCCTCACTAAGTTTCTGAGGCTGCCTTTGAATTTACAGTCCTCCTGCTTCAGCCTCCTGAGTTGCTGGGATCACAGGCATGCACCACCGTGCCTGGCTATATTCATTTGTTATATGAATGATGTATGTTAATTGTAGGAAAAATAGAAAATGCTAATAAAAAGAAAAATGTAATCTTGTCACACAAGTTAACTTCTGTTAACATTTTGATGTGTTCCCTTTTGTTTTCTGCCCACACATACATAAAAATATAATTCTTTTTAGAAATGGAATCATAATGTACACAGTCATGTTTTGGTGTATCTGGGGGATTGGTTTCAGGAACCCCTGAGGATATTAAAATCCACTGAAGCACATCCTCTAGTATACTTTAAGTCATCTCTAGATTACTTACAATACAATAGTATGTAAATAGTTTTTATGCTGTCTTATTTAGGGTATAATGACAACAGGAAAACGTCTGTAAATGTTAAGTATAGATGCAGTTTTTTCTCAAATAGTTTTGATCTGTGGTTGGTTGAATCTGCAGTTGTGTAACTGTAGATAGGGAGGGCCAACTGTATACTGTTTTGTAACTGCATATTTTTATTCTGTAGTTCATGTATCCCAGACATCTATGGTTGTTTTTGTTTGTTTGTTTTTTGGTACTGGGGATTGAACCCTGGGATGCTTATCCACTGAACCACACCCCCAGACCTTTTTATTTTTTATTTTGAGACAGGATCTCGCTAAGTTGCTGGGACTGGCCTCAAACTTGCTATCCTTCTGCCTTAGTCTCCAGAGTCACTGAGATTACAGGTGTGCACCACCATGCCCAGCTTAATATTCATTTTAATAAAAATTCAACATTTTAAAAAAATGATACATTTCAGTTTGTACCAAAGTATAAAAAATTTTATAATTAACCCTGTGATCCCATCACCAGCTTCCAGTATTTAACTATTTGGTGCTACTTTTATTTCATTTCTGCCCCTTCCCGTCTTAAATTATTTTAAAGCAAACTCCAGATATAGTATTTCATATCATTTATGAATATTTGAGTACAAAAAAAAAAGAAGTGCAAATTGCAAAATGGCACTTCAATTCTGTCTTTCCTTTTTTTTTTTTCGGTACCAGGGATTGAACTCAGGGTACTCAACCACTGAGCCACGTCCCCAGCCCTTTTTTGTGTTTTACTTAGAGACAGGGTCTCACTGAGTTGCTTAGCACTTTGTTGTTGCTGAGGCTGGCTTTGAATTCCTGATTCTCCTGTCTCAGTCTCCCAAAGTGCTGGGATTACAGGCGTGCGCCACCATGCCTGGCTATCTTTCTTTCTTTGTTTATTGGTTGAAACATTTCTATATGTTAACTGTTTGGTACTTTGGATAGAATACTATACATACCTGATTCTTGAATTTGCTAGTTTTCTCTAGCACCCTCCCAAGGTGTGGATTTTTCTGTTTTTTACATATCACTATGAGCTCATAGATTTAAGCATACTAGCTGTGGGTTTTTTTTTTTCCCCCCATAATACCTTTATTTATTTATTTATTTTTATGTGGTGCTGAAGATCGAACCCAGTGCCTCACGCATGCTAGGAAAGTGCTCTGCCACTGAGCCACAGCTGCAGCCCCACTAGCTGTGTTTTAATTCATTGCAGTTATTATTCTGAGGCTATTGCCCATCTTTGGTTAGTAAGACCTTTTTCAAATTGTCTTCTGAATCCTTTTGACAGTGCCCTTAGCTGTTTTGATAGCTCTGTTTCTTACTGGTATGACAAAATATTATAGGATTATTGTGTAGGATTCTTTTTTTTTGGTACTGGAGATTGAACTCAGGGGCACTCAACCACTGAGCCATATCCCAGCCCTATTTTGTGTTTTATGTAGAGACAGGGTCTCACTGAGTTGCTTAGCGCCTCGCCGTTGCTGAGGCTGGCTTTGAACTCATGATTCTCCTGTCTCAGCCTCCCTGATTGCTGGGATTACAGGCTTGCGCCACTGCACCTGGCTTATTGTTTAGGATTCTTGTTTCAGACCTAGAATCTGCTTTCCAAGGAGCTCTGGTCCTTTTTAGTGTGAAATGATATTTGATGAGTGTCCTTAAAACTAAATCATAGTTCAATCTCCAGTACCAAAAAAAAAAAACCTAAATCATTGTATTCATATTCACTTGTTTTGTAAACTGATGGAAATTTCATTAGAGAAAAATGAGATTGTTACTAATTCAAAGATCCAGTTCCCCAAGCTTTAGGGGCATAGAACAAACTGCACACTTTAGGAAAATTCTGATCACACTGGACCGTATCCTGTGCTTGGAGAATAGATATAACGTGTTGTAGGAGTCCTGGGTGAAGAAAAGAAAAATCACTCTTAAGCATTTATTAGATGCCCAGTGTGCCTCTGCTGGGTGCTAAAGATAAAAATATTAAAAAGTCGTTGTTTTTTTTTTTTGGTACTGGGGATTAAACTCATGGGTGCTTAACCACTGAGCCACATCCCCAGTCCTTTTTTGTGGGGGAGGAGGGTATCGTGGATTTAACTCAGGAGCATTTAACCATTGAGCCACATCCCCAGCCCTTTTTTGTATATTATTTAGAGACAGGATCTCACTGAGTTGCTTAGTGCCTCACTAATTTGCTAAGGTTGGCTTTGAACTCATGATCCTCCTGTCTCAGCTTTCCCAGCCACTGGGATTAGAGGCATGCGCTGCGTGCCTGGTGCCAGTCCTTTTTTTTTTTTTTTAATATTTTTTAGTTACACATGGACACAATGTTTTTATTTTGTTTGTTTATTTTTATGTGGTGCTAAGGATTGAACCCAGTGCCTCACACATGCAAGGCAAGTGCTCTGCCACTGAGCCACAACTGCAGGCCCCCCCCCCCCCAGTCCCTTTTTATATTTTATTTTGAGACAGGGTCTCACTAAGTTGCCTAGGGCCTCACTAAGTTGCTGAGGCTGACTTGGACTCGTGATCCTTCTGCCTCACCCTCCTGAGCCACTGGAATTACAGGCGTGCACTACCACGCCTGGCGAGACATTGTCCTTGCCCTGTTAGGAGCAAAGTAAAGGTGAACCTAGTAATACCTTACTTATATACTAGTTTTGAATATACAGTCCACTTGCCTTTATTCCTTACCCTGAAATAGTACTATGAGCTTTTATTTTCCCCATTTTACAAATGAGCATTTGAAGTTCAGAGAGGTGAGTCTGTATGACATCATGCAGCAGATACAATAAGCACCATGGACAGAGTATAATCTTTCTCTTTAAACCTAGAATTTTTTTGTAACATAGGCTATATGGAGATGTTTGTTGATGTTTTTATGTCAACAGAATACAGTTAAAAAACAAAGACACTAGTTCAACCAGGCAAAAGTACCCGTTTTCTCCCCTCCCCTACAGGATGTAATTGACACAGCCTGTGAAGTGCTGGCAGACCCTTCTCTTCCAGAACTGTTCTGGGGAACAGTAAGTATGTTGGAGGGAGTCCTACTGTGACATTGCTCTGGAGCAAAAGGATTTATCAGACATTTTGTGATAGGCTTTATATTTAGCTTTTGTGTGCATTTTCTTATTTAATTGTCATAAAAATCTGTGAAGTAGATACTGTTACTGATGCCATATTGTGTATGATGAAATGTGAAGTGATTTGACCAAGGTTACACAGCTAGAAAGAGGCGACAGGGACCTAGTTCCATCTGACTTGAGTCTGTAGCCCGAATTGTCAACAAGTGTGTTATTACCAAGTCTGTTTTCATATTGACAGTCTCTTAGCCATCAGGACTCCTAAGACTTTTCTGTGTGTGTGTGTCTATACTGGGGATTGAACCCAGGGCTTCTCTACCACTGAGTTACATCCCCAGTTCCTTTTTTTCCCCCCTCTTTTTTTAAGTTATTCTTGAGACTAGGTTTTGCTAAGTTGTCCCGGCTGGCCTTAAACTTGTGATCCTCCTGCTTCAGGCTCCCAAGTCACTGGAACTGCAGGCATATGCCTCCACACTTCACATTGGCTTGGAGTCCAGTAACTCTTTTTTTTTTTTTTTGGTACTGAGAATTGAACCCAGATGTGCTTCACCACGAGTCACATCCCCAGCCCTTTTTAATTTTTTATTTTGAGACAGGGTCTTGCTAAGTTGCCAAGGGCCTCACTAAGTTGCTGAGGCTGGCTTTGAACTTGGAATCCTCCTGCCTTAGCCTCCTGATGATTCCTGCAACTCTTGAAAATACTTGGGGGATTGTAACTAGATCTTACCAAGTCGTCATTGTTGTGACTAGTTTGAGCATTGGGAGAGAATGATTTTTCACCAGCAATTGATGTTAGCATTGACAGTGACCTCAAACCTCAAAGTCCAGCTGATGAATAAATCTGTTTTCACACCTTGTACCAAAGCCAGATTGATCTGCCCATATGTATTATCCTTTTTCTCCTGAGTTGCTGTTTATTCTTACAGATGCCAGCATTATCCCTGGGAGAAGCTAGTGTGAACCGATGTGTAGATGGACCATCTATTGCTTGTGTGTGGTGGCTAACTGCTGACAGGTTTTAGGGTAGCTTTCACTTCAGTGGAAACATTATACTAAGGAACAGGTTGTCTTCTCATAGAAAGGATGGCCAGGGAGAAGAGATCACCGAATAGACTTAGCAGTTGCTTTTCAGATCCCAGTTAAATCAAATCCCATCTTTTGTTATCCTTTCTCAATGGGAACATGAAAGTCTTAGATTATTAGGGAAGGATTGCTTCTAGATTTTCTGAAGATTATTGGGCAGTTCTGAAGAACAGTGGCTTCTCCCCTTTTACTGTAGGAACCAACTTCTGGTCTTGGGATCATTCTGGACAGTGTTTGTGGAATGTTCCCCCATCTCCTTTCCCCACTCCTGCAATTGCTCCGAGCCCTGGTATCAGGGAAATCCACTGCCAAAAAGGTAAGTTGTTCAGTTAGGTTCCTAAATAGAATGGAAGATTCTACTTAGGAGCTGTTCAGGAGAGAGAACTGTCTCTGTGGAGAGAAGGGAGAATTTGAGTGAAGATTAGGTAGCAAAGCAGAAGGCAATTCCAAGATGAACTACAGTGGTACTGGAAAGAAGTTTGAGGACCAGCATATGCAATCTGGTTGAGAAAGCAGACTTGGGACCCTCGTGTGAATGTCGTGTAGGTAAATGTGTGATTGGGTTTCTTTCTGCGTGTTTCCAGGTGTACAGTTTCCTGGATAAGATGTCTTTCTACAATGAACTTTATAAGCACAAGCCCCATGATGTGATCTCCCATGAAGATGGAACTCTTTGGAGAAGGCAAACGCCCAAACTCCTGTACCCTCTGGGTAAGACTGAGAACCTGGTGTGGCGGCCCTTCTCACAATAGTCTCAGACCTCCTCATTGCTGGTTTGGTGCTTTTGTGTGAGATATCTGTAAAGCAGCTCTTTGGCTTCTCACTGTGTTTGATTCATGGGTAAATAATTAATTAGTTTCTCTCTCTCTCTTTTTTTTTTTGGTGATGTTGGGGATAGACTCAGGGCCTCATGCCTGCTATGCATACACTCTACTGGCAAGCTACATTCCCAGCCTGGTTTATGTTTTTTGTAATTAATTGTTTTACATCATTAAATTGTTTCATTTAAAATATCTTGCTCATTCATTGTAGCAAGGTAAACAGTGCAGAGGTCTGTTTTGAAAAGTCAAACTAATTTCCACCTCATCTCTATCAGTTAATCAATGTTAAGAGTTTGATGTAGGGGCTGGGGTTGTGGCGCAGTGGTAGCGTGCTCGCCTAGCATGCACAAGACACTGGGTTCGATCCTCAGCACCACGTAAAAATAAAATAAAGATATTCTGTCTGCCTACAACTAAAAAATAAATATTAAAAAAAAAAAGAGTTTGATGTATATTCTTTCACATATTTAACAAACTCATTCTGAAAGTTGGTCCCCCCCTCCCCCCAGTATTGGGGATTTATCCCAGGGGTGCTTAACACTGAGCTATATGCCCCTGCCTTTTTTTTGTTTTTTACTTTGAGACAGGGTCTCACTAAGTTGCTTAGGGCCTCACTAAATTGCTGAGACTTGCAGTCTTCCTGCCTCAGCTCCCAAGCTGCTGGGATTACAGGTGTGCACTACTGCACCTGGTTTAGTTTTCTTATATATGACTCTGACTCATTATTATTGTTACTATTATTTTCATTGTGGGGATTGAACCAGGGCCTTGCACATGCTAAAGCACATTTACCACTGGGCTGCACCCCAGCACCTGACTCATTCTTCTTAGTATAACCACATACTTATCCTTGATGTTTCATAACTTTTTATTTTCTCTTTATAAACAGAACATTTAGAGTATCAGAGTTTTGCCATTAGAAACGATACTGAATTGGATGCATACATCCATCCTTATATATTGGTATTTGTTTTTAGTAGACAGAATTCCCCAAATGGGATGGTTAGGTAAAAGGATATATATAATTTTTTTTTTTTGGTACCAGGGATTGAACTTAGGGGCACTCGACCACTGAGCCACATCCCCAGCCCTATTTTGTGTTTTATGTAGAGACAGGGTCTCACTGAGCTGCTTAGCGCCTCGCTGTTGCTGAGGCTGGCTTTGAACTCGCGATTCTCCTGGCTTAGCCTCCCAGAGTGCAGGGATTACAGACGTGCGCCACCACGCCCGGCTATATATAAGTTTTTTTAGTAGATGCCCAACGCAGATGAAATGAATAGACAAAATGTGGGATGTACATACAATGGAACATTGTTCATTCTTAAAGAGGAAATTCTGCCTGGTGGTATAGTTCAGTGGTAGAGTGTAAACCTAGCATGTTTGAGGCCTTGGGTTTGAACCCCAGCTCTGTTCCTCTGCTCCCAAAAAGAGGAAATTCTGCTGTACACTATAACATGGATGAACCTTGAAGACTTCTTTTTTTTTAATATTTTTTTCTTTAGTTGTAGTTGGACACAATGCCTTTATTTATTTATTTTTATGTGATGCTGAGGATCGAGCCTAGTACCTTGCTTGTGCTAGGTGAGTGCTGTACTGCTGAGTACAGCCCCAGCCCCTTGAAGACATTTTGCTTAAGTGAAATAAACCAGTCACAAAGGACAAAGGCTGTCTGATTCTACTCATGAGATACTCAGGGTTGTCACATTCAGAAACAAAGTGCAGTGTTGGTTGTCAGGGGCCAGGAAATGGAGAGAATGGGAAATTATTGGTGAACTGGTGTAGCTTCAGTAATGCAAGATGCATAAGATAAGATTGGTGGGTGGATATGGAGATGGCTGCACCACAGTGTGACTATACCAAATGTCGCTGAACTCTAACATGGTAAATTTGATCTTGTGTATTTTACCATGATATTTATTTATGTATTTATTTTTGGTGCCAAGGATTGAACTCAGGGGCACTCAACCACTGAGCCACATCCCTAGCCCTATTTTGTGTTCTAGGTAGAGACAGGGTCTCACTGAGTTGCTTGGCGTCTCGCTGTTGCTGATGCTGCCTTTGAATTTGCGATTCTCCTGTCTCAGCCTCCCTAAGTGACCATGATTTTAGAAGGATTGTTAGCAATTTCTGTTTTTCTTCTTCCTTTCTTTGTTGCTTAGGGATTGAACCCAGGGGTGCTTTACCACTTAGCTACTTCCCTAGCCCTTTTTATTTTTTGAGACAGGGTCTTGCTAAGTTGGTGTGGTTGGCCTTGAACTTGCAATCCTCCTGCATCAGCCTCCTGAGTTGCTGGGGTAATAGGCGTGTGCCACCGTGCCTGGCAGTAATTGTTTTCTTGTTGGTAGTGAATTTGTAAGAGTGAGCAGTCATCACTCTTGAGCGTGTGTCCCAGGTGTTCAAGGAGTATAGGGCAGAGAGGGCACAGCTTCTGCTCTAACTTGTGTCACCAGTGATGTGCTGGGATCCAGGCACTGGTTGCCATAGCTTACTCCTTTTGTAGTCATTGAGATGGAAACCACTTTTCATGCAGCTGCTATTCAGACACACAGGAAGAACCACTTTTCCAATGATAAGAGAGTTTTATTCTTTTTTTGTTTTTTGGTACTGGGGATTGAACTCAGGGGCACTTGACCACTGAGCCACATCCCCAACCCTGTTTTGTGTTTTATGTAGAGATAGGGTCTCACTGAGTTGCTTAGCGCCTCGCCGTTGCTGAGGCTGGCTTTGAACTCGCGATTCTTCTGTTTCAGCCTCCCTAAGTGCTGGGATTACAGGCTTGCACCACCGCGCCCGGCTGAGTTTTTATTCTTTTTTAGTGGAAAAAGCTATAGGAATGTTACGTACTAAGAGTTAGGTGTTTAAATATTGGTGTCTGGTACAGGAATTGGCTCTGGTTATTTGTCTTTAGATATTAGATGGATCTTTCTTCTTCCTTTCTAGGGGGTCAGACTAACCTTCGCATACCTCAAGGCACTGTGGGCCAAGTAATGCTGGATGATAGGGCTTACCTGGTGCGTTGGGAATACTCCTACAGCAGCTGGACCCTTTTTACCTGTGAGATCGAAATGCTGCTTCATGTTGTTTCAACTGCAGGTATGGTCATCTTTTGGAGCCATCTCTGTGGGGAGGTAAAAATGGTCATGCTTGGAGGATTTGGAATTTCAAGATCAAATTCAGAGCTATCGAGGTTGGGATTTGTCTAATTTGTTTATCTGGGTGTCAGAGACCATTCAGTGATATTACAAAGTTGTTTGCTGTGAGGTTACTGGCTGTCTTTCCTCTCAGATGTGATTCAGCACTGCCAGAGAGTCAAACCCATCATTGATCTGGTCCACAAAGTCATCAGCACAGACCTGTCCATAGCAGACTGGCTCCTGCCCATCACGTCCCGTGTCTACATGCTGCTACAGCGGTGGGTCCTTTGTGGCAAGAGTTCAGCTGCCTGGCTGAGCTCAGGCGGTTGTTTTCTTGATGTTCAGGAGCCCAGCCACACACCCTCTGGGTTAAAGTCCACACATTTTCCCCTGTTGGAAAGCCTAATGGAGATCTGTCTCCAGCTGAGGGCTTTTCTATTTCTATAGCTCCGCCGACAAGAGGGACTCGGGGAGAGAACTGGAAGATAATGTGTGATAGAACCAATTGTGTTATTCATCTTACTGAGTGCAGTGCACCGTTCTCTAACCAGGTTGACAACAGTGATCTCCCCACCTGTGGATGTCATTGCCTCTTGTGTCAATTGCTTGACGGTATTGGCTGCCCGGAATCCAGCAAAGGTGAGATGCTAAGTCTTCCTGACAGTCGGGCAATGTCACACTTGGCATATACCTGGAGATAAATGCACTTAACTCTTCTTTTCCCTTCTCAGGTCTGGACTGATCTTCGTCACACAGGTTTTTTACCATTTGTGGCCCATCCAGTCTCCAACATGAGTCAGATGATTAGGTGAGCGAGGTCCTGGGTTGGTAGACTTTGTTCACTAGTGCAGACTGCCCTTGGTTCAGGTCCAGCCTGGCTTTATTAGTTTTAAAGAAGCTCTTCTGTCCACATAGTCTGTGTACTTCTCTTCAGCCCTCATACCTGAGGGTGACTGAGGACAAACTATAGGAGATGAGGGGATGGGAAGCAGAGAGCTGCTGTCTTCTCTAAGGACACAGTAATTGTTCCCAGTTTTTAAAGCCTGAGAGAGATTTCTTATCCAGCGGTGACTACATTAAATATGTGGGAATCTGCTTTCCACCTGAGAGAATCCAGAGTTTTCTGGATCCAGAGACTTGATGTTCCCTTTTTTTCCTGTCACTGCAGTACTAGGGGATCAAACCCAGGGCCACTCCACTCTGTGCGATCACCCTACACCCCAGGCCTCGATCCCGACCTCTTAACCACAGCCACTCTACTTTTCCTCGTTCTGTGGGTGCTGGTGTGCCATAGACGGATTACTGCTCCACAGGCTCCATTGTATGCTCTGCGTATTCTTTCTTTGCTCTCTCTTAAGACAAAGATGTTCTCTGGCTTCTTTGATTTTTTTAGTTTAAGCTTCTTGATGTTTTACATCAATAAAACACATTCTTGGGCTGGGGTTGTAGCTCAGTGGTAGAGCGCTTGCTAGCATGTGTGAGGCACTGGGTTCGATTCTTAGCACCACATATAAATAAACAAATAAAATAAAGGTCCATCAACAACCAAAAGTATTTAAAAAAAAAAAAAGACACATTCTTTTTTTTTTTTTTTTTTTAGTTGTTGATGGATCTTTATTTTATTCATTTATTATTTATTATGTATATGGGGTGCTGAGGATCGAACCCAGTGCCTCATGCATGCTAGGCAAGCACGCTACCCCTGAGCTACAGCCCCAGCCCCCAAAAAGACACATTCTTAATGTTTGCCCTGGGCATCGAAGTGCCTGGATTTGTCTCCCTTGTAAGAGCATTTGCATTTTGTGCCAGAGCAGCTAGACACTAACGGGCATGCTTTTTGGCTGTAGTAACTTGAAACCTTGAAGTTTCTCCGAGAGTTTTTCCTCTGCTTCTGTCTCCCCAGTGCGGAGGGCATGAATGCTGGTGGGTACGGGAACCTTCTGATGAACAGTGAGCAGCCTCAAGGCGAGTATGGTGTCACTGTGGCCTTTCTGCGTCTGATCACTACCCTTGTCAAGGTATGGTCTGGTCATATGATTTTGAAATAGTTTTCCTGTCCCCTGCTTCCGTAGTCAGGTTATGTGTAGGCAGAACAGCTGTCCCAAAGTTACCGTGGCCATAGTTTCTGTGTATTGAGAACCTACTGTGTATATTAGTATGATAGTAGGTACTTAATTATGCAAATATATTTAGCACTCAGGAGGCTTAAGGGGTAGAACTCAAAGGTAATACAGTACCTGTCAAGCTGTTTTGACTGTACCCCATGGTAATGTGTATATTTTATTTCACATCCCAGTTTACACCTGTGTGTGTATACTTCTGGAGCATAGTTTACAGTGCAGTGTTTTCTATATAAGAGGTACTGTCATCTTTTTCATTCAGTTCCTTCCTTTTTCTTTTTTTTTTTTTAATGTTTATTGTTTAGTTGTAGGTGACAGAATATCTTTATTTTATTTTTATGTGGTGCTGAGGATCGAACCCAGTGCCTTATGTGTGCTAGGCGGGCACGCTACCACTGAGCCATAATCCCAGCCCCTCCTTTTTCTTTTTTTTTTTTTTAATTTTGAGATAGGGTTTCCCTGAGTTGCCTAGGCTGGCCTTGAAAGTGTGTTCCCCCTGCTTGAGCCCACGCCTCTGTGCTCCTCCTGTGTGGACCCAGGCCTCTGTGCTCCTCCTGCCTCAGCCCTGGGTCTCTGTGTTCCCCGTGCCTTGGCCTCAGACCTCTGTGCTCCCCCTGCCTCAGCCCAGGTCTCTGGGTTTGCAGGCGTGTGCTTTTGTTCCTGCTCCCCTTTTCCTCCCTCCCGTCCTCTTTTAAATTTTTTTTTTGAGTGAATTGTGACCATAGGCTGATCTCATAATCAGTAGATCACAACTCTGAAAAATACTAGAATAAGATTAAGAGCAAGAATTTTGGAGTTGGACAGAATTAGGTTTACATTTCAGGTTGATAGCTTACTGGCTGTATGACCTTGGGCAAGTGCAGAACGTCTTAGAACCTCTCTAAAATAGGAATATACCTCATGGGGCTAAGGGAGTCATACATGAAAAGCACTCAGCACATTTACTGCCTGTAGGAATCTATGAATGCTTCAGAACATAGAAACAGTTTTGTAAGAGATATATAGATGCAGATGTCTATATAAATAGAGAGTCTGAACAGGTACTGTTAGGACAAAAAAATTTTGCATGTCACATCTTGTATTCCAGTGATGGAGTTGCGATTAGGGACACCTGGTGATCGTATCAGTGAAACTGGCATTCTTTGTCATTGAAAATCCTATATCTTTTGTTTAAGGTACCCTCCCTTCTATGTTCAGAGGTAGCCTTTATTCCTCTTCTTTATATAGGCACCATCCTCCCGCCGCCTCTCCCTCGACATAGGATTAGGTCTTGTGTGTACTAAGCAAGCCCTCTGCCACTGAACACAACCCTGACACATTGTCTTTTAGTTACTTCTTCTGTTCTAGAGAAATCCACAACATGGGCTCAGTTGAAGTAGGGAGTTTTTCTGTTTTTCACTGAAGGGTAAAGTTTACCTAAGTTTTCTTTGGACCCATGTATACTTCTGGAGTTAAATTGTGAATAACTCTTCCTTCCACATCAGAGGCCTTCACAGAATGGTTTTCTACAGGGGCAGCTTGGTAGTACCCAGAGCCAAGGCCTGGTACCCTGTGTAATGTTTGTGCTGAAAGAGATGCTTCCCAGCTACCACAAGTGGCGCTACAACTCCCATGGTGTGCGAGAACAAATTGGTAAGGATAGTGGGCTTAGAGAAGTCCTGGGCAGTTTCTGGCTCCCTGGAGATCTTCCTTCTCTCCCTTTTGTGGGACAGTGGCCATCATGCAAGGCCACATCATTGTCATGTCTTTTCTGGAGTCTAGGTTGCCTGATCCTGGAGCTGATTCATGCAATACTGAACCTGTGCCACGAGACAGACCTGCACAACAGGTAATGAGGGGGTGGTTGCTAGAGTGCACCGCTCACCAAGGGATGGGTTTCTTTCCAGAGCACTCACCTTGGTTGAACCTAGAGCTTAGTGATCTCAACATGGTCATCATTTTCTACTGATTCCAAACATTATTTTTCCCAGTAGAGAGAGAAGAACAAATGAAGTGGGAATGAGATGGGGTGGTTTTTGATGTGCTGTGTGCATGAGTATGTAGGTACACTTCATCATTTTTATGATCTTAACAAAAGTTACGCATGTTCATTGGAAAAATTCTCATTCAGTGCAAAATGAATCTACTTCCCAGAGGGTAGCTGTTAACAACAGGCTACTGTTAGTGTGTATTCTAGGCGTTTCCCACTGGTTGTACTCACTGCTCTTTCTTTCCGTGCCACTCCATATGGATCTGTCTTGTTCTAATGGTTCCGTGTATTCCATCTATGGGTTAATCATGATTCGTTTCTGTAAACATGTCTGTTAATTGATGGATGGTTAGGTTGTGTCTCAGGGTGGTCTTTGGGACCAAATCTGTTTCAGAGTGCCTGCGTCTTGGAGAGAGAGCTGGTCTGTGTATCCCAGTGTCTAGTTGCTTGGGTCTGCCTCCCTATCCCAGCGGGACAGTACCCTCCCCTTCCAGTGATAAGTATGGCAATATCCTGTAACTCAACACTTCTATCTTCCAGTCACACTCCCAGTCTGCAGTCTCTTTGCATCTGTAGTCTGGCGTACACAGAAGCAGGACAGACTGTTATCAATATCATGGGCATTGGTGTGGACACCATTGACATGGTAATGGCTGCTCAACCTCGAAGGTAGGACCCCCCTCCCCTTCCCCTTTTGTCTTTACTTTGCTTGCATATTTTAAGTCTTCCAGTAGCTTGCCTTTTTTTTTTTTTTTTTAATTGGGTATTAAATCCAGGGTTGCTTTACCACTGAGCCACATCTCCAGCCCTTTTTTTATTTTTTTTATTTTTTATTTATTTATTTTTTTAATAGATGGACACAATGTCTTTATTTTATTGGTTTGTATGTGGTGCTGAGGATCGAACCCAGGGCCTCACGCATGCGAGGCAAGCGCTCTACCGCTGAGCTACAATCCCAGCCCTCCAGCCCTTTTTTTAAAAAAAATTTCATTTTGAAACAGGGCCTCACTAAGTTGCTGAGTTGGGCTTCAAACTTGCTATCCTCCTGCCTGAGCCTCCCAAGTCACTGGGATGACAGGCATGTGCCATTATGCCTGGCTGCAGTAGTTTAGGACACCCTTATTCTTCTAGGGCATAGCCTTTATATAACGTAGTGGCTGCTCTCTAGACTGGTACATAGCAAAAGGAATTGTTACTTCTCAGAGTCTGTTGAACTCTGGGGTGGTTGTTAGCATCACAGTCATGAGAACACACATGTTGCAAGAAGATTTATGTTATCTGATCATCTTTGTCTTCCATTTGGCACCCTAGTGATGTGGCAGAGGGCCAGGGGCAGGGCCAACTGCTGATCAAGACTGTGAAACTGGCATTCTCTGTCACCAACAATGTCATTCGGCTGAAACCTCCTTCTAATGTGGTGTCCCCCTTGGAACAGGCTCTCACACAGCATGGTATATACTTCTCTTCCAATTAGCAACTTTATTCCCATAAATACCTATTTTAGGCATTGTTGGGTATTGACACTCTTTTCTGATTAACTCCTTGGGGAAATTTGAGAATGATAGTAGCTCCTTTCCTAGTCTTGGAAACAGAGGACTGAATCGTATTTTATTTCTGTCTCTTACTGATGACAGAATAGTAGTGAGGATGCAGGCTTTAGGTCAGACCACCTTGGTCCAAATCCAGTCAGCGCTGTGATCTTGGGCTTATTGCTAATAAACTTTGCCTCAGGTTTCTCATCTATACATTTGGGATAGTAATAGTATCTACTTTATAAAAGCATGATGAAGACTAGGTGGGTAACTGCATGTAGAAGTTGTTCCTGGTGCCTGTTGAACACTGCCTCTGAGTACTTTGCAATTCTATACTAGTTGTTCAATCTCTTTGTGACCCGGCTTACTCATTTTCGTTTCTTTTCTTTTTGGTACCACAGAATAAACTTAACTACTGAGCCACATCCCCAGCACCCTCCTCCCCTTTTTAAAAAATATTTTTTAGTTGTCAGTGGTTCTTACTTATTTATATGTTCATTTTTTATGTGTGGTGCTGAGAATCAAACCCAGGGCTTCACACATGCCAGGCAAGTGCTCTACCACTGAGCCACAACTCTACCCCCCCCCCCCCCCCCCCCCCGGCCCTTTTTGCATTTTACTTAGAGACCGGGTCTTGATGAGTTGCTTAGGGCCTCACTTAGTTGCTGGGGCTGACTTTGAACTTGTGATTCCACTGCCTTAGCCACCCAAGTAGCTGGGATTACAGGTGTGCACCACCGTGCCCAGCCAAGTCTACTCATTTTCAGTAGATGGTTGGGTCATGTTTAAGATCTTCTCTAATTGTATGATCTGGAGATTTTTATGAATATTTTGTATTTCTATGCGACTCCTTTTTCTAACCTATTTGTTAAAGGTACCTATTTTGTTTAAAATGTATCTTAGCCTTAATGAATTGTATCGAACTGTTTACCACCACCCCCAAAAATATCCTGGCTGCTGCTTTGCTTCCAAGAAAAGAGAAGGAGCCAGTCATCTGGGTTCACACTGGCCTTCCAGACACACAAGGCTAGCGCTTCCCGACTGCCTTAGCCTTTGGGGACATCAGCCTCGTTAAGAGCTTGACTGCGGTGCCCTTGGTGTGCTGACTATTCCTGTGCTTCTCCAGGTGCCCATGGGAACAACCTGATTGCTGTTCTAGCCAAGTACATCTACCACAAACATGATCCAGCTTTGCCTCGTCTGGCCATTCAGCTGCTGAAACGTCTGGCCACGGTAGGATCCACTTAGCCAACCAGGACCCCAGGACATGGACTGTTTCTGCTACAGACCACTCTTGCCCTCTCCCAAGAGAAGCATCTGGCTAACTTGGACTTGAAGTAATGTAGAGAGACACACTCACACATGTACACACACAGAATTAAATGTGTGTTTATATGATTTTTCCTGATTGCACAAGACATACACATTCATTGTAAAATGTTTATTTGTTACATATAAATGTAACAGAAAATTATGATACCTTCTTGTTCCAAGAATCCCTGTGGGCAGAACAGGTTCATTCAATCACTTGAGATTTCTTCTTCTCTGTATATATTACACTTTTATAATTATACTTATATATATATATATATTAAATATAATTATACTTTCATAATTATAATTACACTTTTTGTAATTATATCAATTACACTTTTGTTCTTTATACAAAAGGGGAGTTCCTCTGTACATGCTGGGATTTTTGGTATTGGGGTTAAACCCAGGCCTTACATATGCTAGACAAGTGTTCTGCCGCTGAGCTACATCCCTGTCTCTTTTTATATTTTAAGACAGGTCTCAATTGAGTTGCCCAGGCTGGCCTCAAACTTAACAATTCTCCTGCCTCCATCTTCCTAGTAGCTGGGATTACACCATCCCAGCACCATCGTTACTAACTTTTTTGTTTTTTGTTTTTTGGTTTTTTTGGTACCGGGGATTGAACTCAGGGGTACTCGACCACGGAGCCACATCCCCAGCCCTATTTTGTGTTTTATGTAGAGACAGGGCCTCACTGAGTTGCTTAGTGCCTTGTGATTGCTGAGGCTGGCTTTGAACTCGTGATTCTCCCTAAGTGCTGGGATTACAGGTGTACACCACTGCACCTGGCCACTTTACATCCTTTTGGAATGATTAGCCTTTAACAATTCACATTCCTAACATCTGAGTTTTACATTCCTGCACAGAGAGTTCATCAGGTTTTTTGTGTTTAGTAAGCTAATAGACAAAAAATTATGATTTCAGCTGGGCACCGTGATGCATGCCTGAAATCCCAGCAGCTCAGGAGGCTGAGACAGGAGATTTGTGGGTTTAAAGCCAGCCTCAGCAACAGCAAGGCACTAAGCAACTCTGTGAGACCCTGTCTCTAAATAAAATACAAAATAGGGCTGGGGATGTGGCTCAGTGGTCACATGCCCCTGAGTTCAATCCCCAGTGCCAAAAAAAAAATTACGATTCATTTTTTTACTTCTTATTTGTTTAGCCTTTTTTTTTTTTTTTAATGTGGTACCAGAGATTAAACTCAGGGCCTCACATGTGGTAGCCAACCTCTGAGCCACATCCCCAGCCATCTTTTTATGTTTTCTGTTCCTCCTATAAATGTTGGGCCTCATCTGAGAGTTTTTTTTTTTTAATATTTTTTTAGTTGTAGATGGACACAATGTCTTTATTTTATTGCTTTGTATGTGGTGCTGAGGATCGAACCCAGGGCCTCACGCATGCAAGGCAAGCGCTCTACCGCTGAGCTACAATCCCAGCCCCTCATCTGAGAGTTTTATGTGTGTATGCATCTCTCTCTGCCATGTCTGGAGCTCTCCAAGCTCCCTTCTACAGAAGCCCATTGAGGTTTTTCCAGAAACAGCTGTAAGACAGCGGGTCCTGGTCTCTTCCAGGTGGCCCCAATGTCAGTGTATGCTTGTCTGGGCAATGATGCAGCTGCCATTCGTGATGCCTTCTTGACCCGCCTTCAAAGCAAGATCGAGGACATGCGCATCAAAGTCATGATTCTGGAATTTCTCACAGTTGCTGTAGAGACCCAGCCAGGTCTTATAGAACTATTTCTGAATCTGGAGGTGACAGACGGCAGTGATGGCTCCAAGGTGAGCCTGCACTTGGTGTGAGCCTGGACAGTGGCTCCCTGGGGGGTGTGGCTCCTGGCAGTGGCTGTGGAACTTGAATTCCCGCCTCTCCCCCCTTGCAGGAATTCAGCCTTGGCGAATGGAGTTGTCTCCATGTGGTGCTGGAGCTGATGGATTCCCAGCAGCAAGATCGGTACTGGTGCCCACCCCTACTGCATCGTGCAGCCATTGCCTTTCTGCATGCTCTGTGGCAAGACCGCCGGGACAGTGCCATGCTGGTCCTCAGAACCAAGTAAATCTCTCTCCTGGACTTACTTAACCTCTGAGTCTCATTGTCCTTTTCTGTAAAATGGAAGTAATGGTAGCTTTTAACTACAGAGATGTCTGTGACTCTGTTGGGAATGTGCATAAAAAGTGCTTATCACATAGCTCACTACAGGGGAGTCTTGTACTTTTCTTTTTAATGCTTCCACTAGCAGGTGTCATCTTTAAGATTCAATCACTTGTGTTCTGTCTTTGGTATTCATTCTCTTCTTTTGGTACTAGGTATAGTACACAGGGATACTTCACTACTGCTCCCGTGCTACATCCCCAGTTCTTTATTTTTTATTTTGATACAAGGTCTCATGAAGTTTCTGGAGTTGGCCTGGAACCTGTGATCCTCCTGCCTCAGCCTCCAGAGTCCCTGGGATTATAGGCACATGCCACCGTGCCTGGGAGAACCTATTATTCTTGAGAAACAGTAGATGAGAGTGGCTTCCTCGAGCCATTAGACAGAATGAAACACCCTGTTGTCTGGGACCCTGTTGGCACAAAAGGAATGAATGTTAGAACAGGCTTACTGTGGGAGTTGCTGTCTTAATTTCCTCTCTACTCCTTTTTATAGAGTTTTGGGAAGTATATAGTGGAATGATCCTTAAGAGTTTTATAAAGAGTTAGGTGCAGTGGTGGACACCTGTGATTTCAATGATGTGGAAGGCTAAGGTGGGAGGACCAGAAGTTGGAAGCAAGCCTGGGCAATTTAAGATTAAAAAGGGCTGGAGGTGTTGCTTAGTGGTAATGTGCTCCTGGGTTCTGTCCCAAGGGTTAAAATAATTTTTTTTAATCAACTCTTTAATGTACAGTTGGATTCTCAAGAAAATATAATTTTTATCTGTGGAACCCTTTATGTTTATGTAGGGACAGTTGACTTAAGAGACACATGTTAGGATGGGGACTGGTAAAATAAGAAGCGGCCACCAAGGGGAGCTGGACAGAGGAGAAAGACTATGGGAGAGAAAAGGTGTGTTTTCCAATATTTGTTTTCTTCTAGACCCAAGTTTTGGGAGAATTTAACCAGTCCGCTGTTTGGAACCCTTTCTCCTCCCTCAGAGACATCTGAGGTAAGCTGTGGTAGAGGCTGATACGGTGACTCTAAGTCCCTTGAAGGACTGGCTGTACTGTGAGGTGAAGGTGAAGAAAACAGTACCTTCCCGGTGAAGCTGCAGAATGTTTGCTTCACTAAAAACTTCGTTAAAGTCTTGCTTTGGGAGAAAAGAAGCTTGCCTTGCTCTGGGGGGATGACACTGTGGTCTTTTCTTGTTTGGTGACTTTGTGGACCTAAAGCCCCTGCCCTTGTACACCAGATGCCCAGTCACCTTTGACAGGGACTATGCCTGCTTGTTATTTAAGGGTTTGGTTGCTGTTGTCGCGTAGCATTAGTGGTGGGAGTGTAAAGGAAGAGGTTTTTCATGTGATGTTTGTTCTGCTTTCTCCTCTACAGCCCAGCATCCTGGAAACCTGTGCCCTTATCATGAAGATAATTTGCTTGGAGATATACTATGTAGTTAAGTGAGTCCTTCCCTTTGTTGAGATTTGTTTTTTATTTTTTGGGGGGCACACTATTGGGAATGGAATCCAGGGACACTTTACCACTAAGCTATACTCTCGGCCCTCTTATTATATGAGACGGGGTCTCAGTAAGTTGTCCAGACTGGCTTCAAACTTGTGATCCTCTTGGGGTTGCAGGCACATGCCATCATGCTCAGCCCCTGTTGAGATATTAATTAAGGCTGGAGAGGGAGACTGGTGGCCCACCACTGGTGACATGGACACTTGTGAGTCAACGCAGAGGAGAGGGCTGGTTTAGAACCATTTATGGAGGGCCAGTGACCTCCCTGGACAGTCCATTGATGGCATAATGATTGTCAGTCTTCATGTGACCAGAATATTATGGAGGGAGGAGTCTTGGAAGGGCCTCAGCCTATTCCATTATATTAACTATAAAGTCTCAGCCCACACTTCAGAGGTGATCCTGGAGCCATCTGTCTGCCTTAAGTCCATATGAGGTGGCTCTCTCTGCCTTAGCAAGGATCTGCACCCATCACATTCCTGTCTGCTTTCAGAACCTAACCATGGGATTTGTGTTTTCTCAATATTTTAGGGGTTCATTAGACCAGTCATTAAAAGATATACTCAAGAAATTTTCCAGTGAGAAATGCTTTGCCTACTGGTCAGGGTATGTCAAGTCCTTGGCAGTTCACATGGCTGAGACGGAGGGCAGCAGCTGTACGTCCTTATTAGAGTATCAGATGCTGATCTCTGCCTGGAGGATGCTTCTCATCATTGCCACCAGTCACGTAAGGACCTCCTTGGGAAGTTTTTACTTTGGTAACTTGGCGCTGATGTGTTGGGATGCCTAGCAGATGTAGCCGCCCCCCCCCCCCCTTTTTGGTACTGGGGATTGAACTCAGGGGCACTCGACCACTGAACCACATCCCCAGCCGTATTTTGTGTTTTATGTAGAGACAGGGTGTCACTGAGTTGCTTAGCACCTTGCCCTTGCTGAGGATGGCTTTGAACTCGCAATTTTCCTATCTCAGCCTCTCAAAGTGCTAGGATTATAGGCTTGTGCCACCGCACCCGGCTAGATGTAGCCCCTTTTGATAAGAATGAGTCAAAGTTTGTCCCTGAGCGGGGCTGAGGCTGTGGCTCAGTGGCAGAGCGCTTGCCTCGCACATGAGAGGCACTAGGTTGGATCCTCAGCACCACATAAAAATAAGTAAACCAAATAAAGACACTGTGTCCATGTATAACTAAAAAATATTTTAAAAAGTTTGTCCCTGAGATTCAAAATGGAACAGATTCTGCACCAAGAGATTGGGACTAATAAGGGATGGTTGAGAGTTTTGCATCTAACAGGAGACTCTTGAGAAGATTATGGAGAAGTAATTCAGGATTCCTGTAGCCATTGCTGGAGTCCTCCTGACGCTCCCATGGCCTGGCTTGCCCTGAGTGGCTCCCTTCCTTTATGTGTCTCTCTAGGCCTCTGGTGCTATGTTCCTTGTAGGTGGGCATAGGCTTGGGGACTGGCCGACAGGGGCTGAAGCAGCTGCAGTATCTCCCTCTTAGATGTTTGTTTACTTTGGTTCTAGAAACTGCATTTTCTGGTATTAGATAAAAAAGTGAGACCACTGTCACTGTACTGTGTCTGGAGAGTCGGTTTTTAGACAGTTGACATTCAGGAAGTTTGCATTGTTCTTGGCATTTTTTTATGGCTCAAGACCATGCTGTGTTGTAAGGACTTGGTGTGAAATTGTTCTTCTGGAGGGCATCTGGGTTGATACCTCAGTTTCATTAACTGAGCTGGGTTGGTGCTGTGGGCCCAGGCATCTCGTTCATCTCTGTCGCTTGTTCCTCAGCTCCAGGCTGCGTGTGTGCTCAGAGCTTTGAACCTAGGAAGTGTAGGTGTGAGAACATGAGTGACTGTGGACCTCTGAGTCTCCAGACACACCTCCAGGCTTGGCCACCTTTGGGAGCAATTAATTCCCTAGGGAATAATGTCTTTGTCACCTCCTTTTTAAAAAGCCCCTAATCCAGAGCAGTTCTTGAAAAGTAGCCCCAGGAAGCTTAGCTGTTACCACTCATTCATTCATTGAATGGTGGGGTGCTTGCTTTGTGCCAATTGGCACCAGCAGTGTAGCAGTAAGCAAGGCAAATGAAGTCTTTCATCATGAGTATCCCATGAAGGTGTAGATTATAAACAAATTCACAAATGAAAAATACAGATTTAGGGGCTGGGGTTGTGGCTCGGTGGTGGAATGCTCACCTAGCATGTGTGAGGTACAGAGTTCAATCCTCAGCACCACATAAAAATAAATAAATAAAATAAAGGTATTAAAAAAGTACAGGTTCAGATTGTTAGTCGTTGCTTTGAAGGAAGTCTAAGATGCTACAATGGCAAACACGAGAGACAGGAGTGGTCAGGGAGGCCCTCCCTGAGTTGGTAATGTTCCAGCCGAGACCTGTGTATGCAAAAACCTTCCAAGTAGAAAGCCTATAAAGTAAAGAAGTCTAGGCAGATGGAATCGCAGGTGCCACGTCCAGAGTGGAAAAGGGTTTACTGTGCTAAAGCAGGAGGGCAAGGTGAGGGGCTGGACGAGAGTGAAGTGGGCAGGGTGATGGCGGGGCTGGCGGGCCATGTGGAAGTGTGGCTTGCATTTCCCTGGCACTGGGAAGGCTTTGAAGACTCCAAAGCAGAGGAAGTCATCTGGAATCTGGAAGGGGAGGTGAACTTGGGCTTGATTGTGACTGGATTCAGGGGTCAGTGGAGAAGCAACAAGACCCTTAAGACCCATTTTAATCAGGGACTTGTCAGCGACTAATTGAGGGCCTATGTTTCTTGGCTTGTGAAGTGTGGGCGCTCCCAGTGGGAACCTCTTCCTGTCCTCTGCAGGCAGACGTCATGCACTTGGCTGGCCCTGCGCTGCGACGCCAGCTCTTCATGGACGTGCTGGATGGCGCCACAGCTTCAGTGAGTGTGCCTGGCAGCCCCTCCTGGAGATGCTCTCCAGGTCACGTAGCTCATGCCCTGCAGGCCACCCAGGCCGTCGAGTCAGAGGGCTCCCATGGGTAGCAGCCACCCGGGGTCCCTCCTCCCTTGTTGCACCCCTGTGAACTCACTGCGGGGGAAAGAAGGCCTGAGGCTGAAGGTTCCCTGTGGGTGGAGCGCAGGTCTTCCACAGCATCTGCTCACAGGAAGGCAGGCTCCTACCTGCTCTGCTGTCTCTCTGTAGCTCCTAGCTCCTGCCTCCATGAACTGCCTGCGCCTTGGCTCCATGATGTGCACTCTGCTGCTTATCCTCCTCCGGCAGTGGAAAAGGTGAGTGCTGGGCAGGAGAGAAGTCTAAGACCCCAGCCTCCTTGGCAGTGCCCGCCTGCTCCTTCTTAATGACCATTCGCAACCCTGGAAGAGGGACAGCGGGCCCGGACTGGCTTTTATCATAGAGAAAAGGAGGCATGACAAATAAGCAAGGGTGCAGTGGTCTTCCTATGGCACTGGAGGTGGAGCAGGGCGGTGCATGGCCTCTAGGTGAAAGCTGCCCCGATGCTCACAGAGAGTTAGGTCCTGTGGAAGAAATCCTTGGGCCTCTAACGGAGATCCTAGAAGGGGTGCTGCAGGCAGACCAGCAGCTCATGGAGAAGACCAAGGCCAAGGTGTTCTCAGCGTTCATCACGGTGTTGCAGATGAAGGAAATGCGAGGTGAGGGGCCAGCCTGGGTGGGCTTCCCCCAGCCAGGGCCACGTGTTTTCCATGTGACTTTTGAGGTTTTCAATCTTATAATTCTTGCCTCAAGAAAGGTCTTTTTCAGCCAGGCGCGATGGCTCAAGTCTCTAATCCCAGCACTTAGGGAGGCTGAGACAGGAGAATCATGAGTTCAAAGCCAGCCTCAGCAACAGCAAGGCGCTAAGCAACTCAGTGAGACCCTGTCTCTACATAAAACACAAAATAGGGCTGGGGATGTGGCTCAGTGGTCGAGTATCCCTGAGTTCAATCCCCAGTACCAAAAAAAAAAAAAAAAAAAAAAGAAAGGTCTTTTTTGTTTGCAACCAGAGAAATGGAAACATTGAGCTCTATATATGTACTATGACTTGAAATGCATTTAAATAAGTTAATTTAAAAAAAAGAAAGAAAGAAAGCTCTTTTTCTGTCCCGCTCATCTTTCCTTCCCTCCCGTGAATGACACTCTTTAGCACCTACTGCATTTCCAGCCCCTTCCTGGGAAGGAAGCCTTGGTGTGCAGAGCTGGCCTGAGTGTGACAGTGTTCCCTCCCCATCACCTCTGCAGTAAGTGACATCCCCCAGTACTCCCAGCTGGTGCTGAATGTCTGTGAGACACTCCAGGAAGAGGTGATCGCACTCTTCGACCAGACCCGCCACAGCCTGGCTTCGGGCAGTGCCGCAGAGGACAAGGACAGCATGGAGACCGACGACTGCTCTCGGCCCCGACACCGGGACCAGCGTGACGGGGTGAGGAGCAAGCACCCTGGCAAGCTCGCTCTCTCACTGCCTGCCAGCTCTGTGGTGGCCCTGGGGGCGCTAATAAGAGGGATGTTGTTTCTACTCTCATGGCCTTTGCAGCCTGGGGAAGGTGGTAGTTGCCATTGGGGTGCAGCCTGCTGGGGAAAAGCAGTGAGAATTTCAGCTTGGCTCCAGCCTCGTCTGGCGACTCAAGAAAGAGTGCCTTGCCAGCCACACATGGTGGCACACCCCTGTAATCCCTGTAATCCCGGCAGCTCAGGAGGTGATGCAGGAGGATTGCAAGTTCAAAGACACCCTCAGAAAAACAAAAACAAAAACAAAAAAAAACCAAAGACACTCTCAGCAAAAGCGAGGCGCTAAGCAACTCAGTGAGACCCTGTCTCTAAATAAAATACAAAATAGGGCTGAGGATGTGGCTCAGTGGTCGTGTGCCCTCCCCTGCCCCCCACCGAAAAGTGCCTTGCCAGCAATGGCTTAGTGGGTGTCAGGCAGGCCCCAGGAGGCAAAGGGTGCAGGGAAGATTTGAGCAGCGAGATGGGTACATTGCCAGTCTTGGGTCAGCATCTTCTGGTGACCCAAGGAAAGGCTGGTGTGAATGAAGTGGGGGTGGGATGGTGGCAGTTTTGCTTGCCAGGGTCTTTGATCTGGTGCTGAAATGACACAGAAAATGATTTAGGGATCTTAAGCCAAGGAGAGAAATTGAGTGAGGGGTGTGTCTCAGTGGCAGAGCCCTTGCCTAGCATGCCTGAACTCCTGGGTTTGAGCCCCAGCACACAAAAACACATACCAGCATGCTTTCTGTGATGTGAGAATGGATAATATTAGTGGAAAACTGCAGCTACGTGTAGGCCGAGCAGGGCACAGTCTGTAAAGTCTTTCTTCCTGTGGGTTGTGGTCAAAAAGTGTGAAAAGCCATTGGTGTCAGGATAGATCTGAGGATGGAGGATGGAGAACTGGGAGGCCTGTGCAAGTGGTGGATCAAAAGGTGAAGTCACTGAGATGCTGACTGGCAGAGCGGGTGCCAGGCGGGAGGTGGCACTGATGAGGCTCATGATGGCAGTGTTGGGGGCAGTGAGGGAAGAGGCAGAGGTGGCTCCATCAGTTTAGGGATTGCTCATTTGGGTGGACAGACTTGCCATTCCTTAGAGGTGGACATGGAAGTAGGCAGGACAAGGAGAAAGCATGAGCTGCACTAGTGACACGCAGGTGTGTGTACAGGTCTCGGCCACTAGGCCAGGACTAGCCAGGCCCCTCCTCCTCCTCCTCCTCCTCCACGGACCGTGCCCTTCCCTTTTTATCCATCTTTGCCCCTGGACCCTAGCAGGTGTGCGTCCTGGGCCTGCACCTAGCCAAGGAGCTGTGTGAGGTGGATGAGGATGGGGACTCGTGGCTGCAGGTGACTCGCAGGCTCCCCATCTTGCCCACCCTCCTCGCCACCCTGGAGGCGAGCCTCCGCATGAAGCAGAACCTGCACTTCACCGAGGCTGCGCTGCACCTTCTCCTCACCCTGGCTCGCACCCAGCAGGTAGGAGGCCAGCCCGCGGGGAGGAGGCGCGTCCCTGCTTGGGCTCTGATGCTCCTAGAAGCTGGGGCTGGCCTGAGCTCGCAGGCTGCCTGCCGGCTCAGATCTAGTTTATGGGACAGTGCAGACTCCCAACTCATTCCACATCTGTCCTCCCAGGGAGCCACAGCAGTGGCTGGGGCCGGCCTCACCCAGAGCATTTGTTTGCCCCTCCTGAGTGTGTACCAGCTCAGCACCAACGGCAGTGGGCAGGTGAGTGCCAGGAACCTGTCAGGACCCTGGGTTGGCCTCCTGCACTTTCAGGCAAAAAGTGCCCTCTCCTGCCTTGCCTCTGTGATCCTGAAGTTGCCCTCCTCTGCATTGCTCATTCAGTGCCCTGATGGTCTGGAATCCTCCCTGCCCTCAGTGGATTTCTAATGAGATAATTCAGCCACTGAAAGGCAGCTGAATACAGGTTCAAATGTACAAGACCGTGGGTTTGGTCCTAGCACCAAAAGCATCACCTGGTCCCTGTACACGCTAGTAGCTTTGGAAGCTGGGGTAGACACTTGCTGTCAGCATTGTGAGGAGGAGCAGAACGAGGACCCAGGGACCAGGTTTCCAACTAGGGCAGTTATCATCCTTTTCTTTTTTTTTAAATATTTTTATTAGTTGTTGATGCATCTTTATTTATTTATATGTGGTGCCAAGAATCGAACCCAGTGCCTCGCACATGCCAGGCAAGCGCTCTACCACTGAGCCATGACCCCAGCCCCAGTTATCATCCTTTTCCTCCCCAAAATAGTGTGTACTTGTGACTTCTCTACCCCATGCCCTTAGCCCCGGGCCAGGAGGAGGGCAGCAGGTGGTGTGGGTACTCGGTGGGTCCTCAGCACCCAGCCCTCTGCATGCCTCAGTTACCTCTAGTATAGCAACTGTCTTCAGAAGAGTGCTTTTCACCCAGCCTCTCACTCCTGTCAGAGTTGGTCCGTATTTGTTTCCAGGGCAGGGATATGTTCAAGTTCTTACTGCTGGTTAGTGGCAGATCACACTAGAACTCAGAATCCTGTACCTCTGCCAGTGCTCTCTGCATCTGCTGACCTTGCCTGCTTCCGATGCCCCTGGTCGCCAGTGGTGCCTGTGCCCACTGCAGGCGCTTGCTTCTCCCAGCAGCCAGCCCCAGGGAGGCCCTGCTGCCCTCTCAGCTGGATTCCTGTGGTCCTGCCTCCTGAGCTTCTCTGCTGTTTTCTCTTAGACACCCAGCACTTCTCGGAAATCCCTGGATGCCCCTTCCTGGCCAGGGGTCTACCGCCTGTCCATGTCCTTGATGGAGCGGCTGCTCAAGACTCTGCGCTACAATTTCCTGACTGAGGCCCTGGACTTCGTGGGCGTCCACCAGGAGCGGACCTTGCAGGTGAGGGGCTGCTGCCTCTCGGGGACTAAGGGCTCAGTGGCTGAGGGTGTGGATGCAGATGTGTTTCTGATCTGCTCAGACAGAAGCTGCTGTTGTCACGCTAGGCCACCGTGTGCTGCCTTCTGTAAGTGGGCAGCCACACCGGGTTAGACCCCTGAGCTGTCCCATCCTCCCCTGCTGTCTCCTGTCCTTCCAGTGCCTCAACGCAGTGAGGACGGTGCAGAGCCTGGCCTGCCTGGAAGAGGCGGACCACACTGTGGGCTTCATTCTGCAGCTGTCCCGCTTCAGGAAGGAATGGCACTTCCACTTGCCTCAGCTCATGTGTGATATCCAGGTGCCTCAGGCATGGCTTCTTGAAGAAGTCTGGGGGTGGCTGAGGGGCAGGGATCTGCTTCTCCGGTGAACTGCAGGCTGATCCTGAGTGTGAGCTCATGCTTGGCCACACAGGTCTCAGGTTGCTTACTCTGAAGTTTTCCTTCCACAGTGAAGGACAGTGAGTGGGTGGGTTAAGAACTTGGGCTCTTTAAGATAGACCCAAGTTCAGGTCCCTGAGGAATAGGTGAGAAGCTGCAGGCAGTGGGCAGGGCAGGGCACCCACAGGTTCTGGAGACAGACAGGCTACTGACCTGATCACAGCACCCCTCGCCCTTAGCCCTTTGTTCTTCTCTATTTTATTGAATGACTTAGTACCTTTCAAGGTGCCTTTGCAGAGAAGCAAAGCCTGTACTCTGGCACACTTAGTGGCTGCAGAGACATTAAGTGACATTATCAGTAGGTGGACGGGCACCAGCACTGAGAGGCACTGACATCACGTACAACCTGTTTGGTTGGCCTAGGCAGTTGGCTGGGGCTGCTGCCAAGAATTCCCCACCCTCCCCCGTGTGTCCAGGTGAACCTGGGTTACTTGTGCCAGGCCTGCACCTCCCTCCTGCACAGCCGCAAGATGCTGCAGCACTACTTACAGGTAATGAGTCCCAGCCCGTCTGCCTACGGTGCTCACCCCTGGGCTCCCATTCATTTCTTGACTCTTCCTCAGAACAAAAATGGGGATGGCCTCCCCTCGGCTGTTGCTCCCAGAGTTCAGCGACCACCCATCACCCCCACTGCTGCTGCTGCTGCTGCTGCCCCCTCCTGCTCCTCTAAACAGCCCACTGCTGACCTAGAGGCCTCAGAGCAGCGAGCCTTGCACACCGTCCAGTATGGCCTTCTGAAGATCCTCAGCAGGACCCTAGCAGCCCTGCGCCACTTCACCCCAGATGTCTGCCAGATCCTGCTGGATCAGGTACCAGCCACCACCTCCTCACATACCAGGCCCAAGGCGGCCTTGAGTCTCCGATGCTGTGCTCTGCTGCACTAGAGAGACACCCATGTCTTGGTGGGGTCCTGGGACATTCTTCTTTGCCTTGCAGTCCCTGGATCTTGCTGAATACAACTTCCTGTTTGCACTGAGCTTTACCACTCCCACGTTTGACTCTGAAGTGGCCCCCTCCTTTGGGACCCTCCTGGCCACAGTGAATGTGGCCCTCAACATGCTTGGAGAGGTAAGTTCGGTGCTGTAGGACTCTGCCTCTCCTCCACCCAGCTCTGCCCCTCAGTCTAACACTTCCCAGTGACCTGGGGTATGTTATCTGTACTTGAGCCTGCTCTCTTAAAATGAGCTTGAGGGAGCTGGGTGTGGTGGCGCACGCCTGTAATCCCAGCACTTAGGGAGGCTGAGACAGGAGAACCACCGCGAGTTCAAAGCCAGCCTCAGCAACGGCGAGGTGCTAAGCAACTCAGTGAGACCCTGTCTCTACACAAAACACAAAAAAGGGCTGGGGATGTGGCTCAGTGGTTGAGTACCCTTGAGTTCATCCCTAGTACCAGAAAAAAAAAATGAGCTTGAGGGGACCCACCTGTGAGGATTCAGTGAGGTAACTGGTGCAGTTGCTCAGCGCAGGACCTGCCAAGTAGGATGCTCTCATTAACCGGGGGGCAGGGGCGGGGCAGCGGTTGTTGATTTTTTTACACTGATTGCTTCCCTTTTTCCAGCTGGACAAAAAAAAGGAGCCCCTCACCCAAGCTGTGGGGCTTAGCACACAGGCAGAAGGGACCAGAACATTAAAGTAAGACCTTCTGGGACTTGCTAAGGGCCTGGGGCAGTCACGGTTGCTGCTCTCTTGGTTCAGTGGCTCACCCACACCTGCCAGCTTGGCTCTCTGCAACACTACCAACCTGTTCCTCCTCCCAGGTCCCTCCTGATGTTCACCATGGAGAACTGCTTCTACCTGCTCATCTCCCAGGCAATGCGGTACCTTAGGGATCCAGCTGTGCATCCACGGGACAAACAGCGGATGAAGCAGGAGCTCAGCTCAGAGTTGGTATGAATGGATAGAGGCTCTGATTGGAGGGCCCAGCCCCAGGAAAGGGGTCCTGCCCGTCTGGCTAGCCACCTGGAGGTTGGGGATGATGGCCCTGGGTACTGGGCCTCATTGAGCCTCTTTTTTTGTAGAGCACGCTGCTCTCCAGCCTCTCACGCTACTTCCGCCGAGGAGCCCCCAGCTCCCCTGCTGCTGGTGTCTTGCCCTCACCCCAGGGCAAGGCTGTCTCCCTCTCCAAAGCCATCCCTGAGAGTCAGGAGCCTCTGATCCAGCTGGTGCAGGCTTTTGTCCGGCATGTGCAGAGATAGGGCAGTGGCGTGCTGCCTACCTGCCGCTCTCCCAGCCTGCACAGCAGAGGGCTGCTGCACCGATGGGCTGCCTGCCACTGAGAGCAGCTCTCGTCACCCTGTCCGAAGTAACACGACTCCAAACACCCACCTGCTGACATTATTTTTGTAATAGACGAGGTCAACAGCAGGGGCGGGGAGCCAGGGGTCTGCTGTGCTCAGGCCTCCTGGTCAAAACCCCCCAGGGGTGGTCCTGTCCTTTAAGCATTCCCCACAGCACTTGGCTGGCCAGGACGGTGGCCGGCAGCACAGGAAGCTGTGTGTGTGTGTGCGTCCGTTTTCCATCATCTGTTCTTGCAGTTTTTTGGTAATACTGTGGTCTATTTATACAAATATTAAAATACTGTTTATAGACAACTGAGTGCTGCCTGCCTTCCAAGCCCCGGGAGGACAAGCCAGCTCTTGAGCTATGGACAGGCTACCTTGGCCTGGGACCCACCTGGAGAGGCAGTGGCTCATGGAAGGCAGTCGATGCATAGGTGGTTGCCTTGACGATGCTCCCTTGCTGGCCTGCCTGGGTTTGCCCAGGCCCCTGCTCAGCTGGCTGCCTGGCACTGAGCACAGCCTTTCTGGAGCTCAGCTTCTTCCCATTCACAGCTCCAGAAGCCCCAGCATCAGAATGCTAAGCCTGCTGATACCACACTTCGAGGTCCCCAGGGGAAGGCTGACCTGGGTTTGAGTCCTTGCTTGGCCACTTGAAGAATGAGGGGACTGAACTCTTTCGCTTGTCCATAAAGTGAATGCTGAGCTCAGTGGAAGACACACAAACGTGTGCTTGGCTCCACGCTTGGCCCACAGCCGTCAGCTACTTGAGCTCTAGTAGTTGAGCAGATTCAATGACAGTCTGCCCCACAGTCTAAATTTAGGGAAGTTTGTCTTAGAAAAGTTGTTTATCATGCAGCATAACACAGGGTACCACGCTCCCCTGAGAAGTGAGCCCGGCGTAGGAGGGCAGGCTGTGAAGGACTGGACCTTCTGCCTAGTGCTCCAGGAACAGCCCGCCAGCAGGGCAGCTTGCTCCCTCTAGGCTGCCCCCACCCAGAGTAGGGCTAGGGTAAGTCTGTCCCCACCCCCAGGGCCAGCCCAGCCTGCACAGTGGACTGACAGGAGCCTTGGCAACTTGCACACAAAGGAGGATTTATTTGCTGTTGGCTAGAAAGCAAGCAGACAGGCAGAAGTAAAAATACCAGTTAAAAAGTGAGTGTGCAGAAGTGAGAGCTGCAGCCATGTACTGGGCTCAAGCTGCTGTGGCAGGAGGGGACAGGGTAGCACCGGGTAGCTGCTGCTCTGGGCCCGACCCTGCCTCCTGCCAGAGCCCTGCCTGCCTCACTGCTGTCCCGCTCTCAGCCTTTGGCAACTAAAGGCAGGTGCTTTCTTCATGCCAAGGATGCCCCGGTGCATCCCAGGCTCACCTTGGTGCTGAGCAGTGTCCCTCCCTCCCTCAGGAGCTGGGAGGGCTGAGGTGCATGTCGGCTACAGGCAGGGCCAGGGCTCCAGAGCCACAGATCAGAAGCAGGGCTGGCAGGGAGCCTTGGGGCCATTCAGCCTCTGGACTCCCTCACAGCTGGATGACCAGGGGAATGGACAGGATGGGCTTCATCTCCACCCTGAGCAGCTGTGTCACCAGCAGACAAGGTAAGTGGTAGGGCTATGCCCTGGGCAGAGCCTGCTTAACTGAGAAGTTCCAAGTAGGTGACAGGGACTTTGCCCTTCTTGTTGCCTCTCTCACCAATGAGCCAGTCAGGGTCCATGCCAGGCAGGCTGTAGACGGTGATGAGCTACAGAAAGCAGACAGGGAAGCTTAGGGCAGAACTGGCCCTGGGACTAGATGGGGACAAAGCTGTCATCTCCCAGGGCCCCTACACCTCCAGTGGTGGCCTTCATCTCACTGATTCTACCAAGACCTGGCAGAGAGGTGCTGTTTCCTTGGGAGCTGAAGCTACCTCCCCTTCCCTGGCCCCTGGGGTTCCACGCTTCACAGGGCCCCTGAGACTCTACAGCAGCCATGGGGCTGTTGGCAGTGCTCCCAGTCTCCATTCTCCAGTGGCTCTTCCTACAGCCCCTGCCCGCCCCCTCGGGCACCAGGCCCACCTCGTCAGCCAGCAGGGCCAGTTCACTGCTGTCCGCTGCTTCATAGTCATAGAGCACCCGGGCCTTGCGGGTCCCACTGGCAGAGGGGGCCACTTCCTCCAGGCAGAGCGCTGCCTCTCCTGGAGGGGCCAGGCTGGCCACAGTGGGCACCACAGGCATGGTGGCTGCAGCGGTGGTGGGTGAAGTGCTGCTCAGGGGCGGGGAGGCAGGCTCTGGAGTGCCCACGAAGGTGCCTGGAAATCTGGAGGGGAGGGGGTGTCATCAGAAGCTGGGCCCTGTAGGAGCCCCACGTGCCCCACAAGATGACCCAGTGGCAAGGGCCCCTGCCCAGCTACTTACATGGCAGCCTGGGTACTGGCAGCACAAGGGGAAAGCAAAGCAAGCAGAAGAGTGAGACGGCCTGTCCCCTTGTCCCTGCTGAAGCCCCTCTCCCCTCAAGCATTCTCTAAGCTACTCTCAACCCCAGGGGACTCAAAGGTCCCCCAAGGACAGCCACTCGAGGCTTGCCACATAGGAGGTCCCCAGGCAGGGTTCTGAGCAGAGCCCTCCCATCTGGCTCCGAGTCGCAGGCTCACAGGAGAAGTCTCAGCAGGAGGAGCTGGGCCACACGGGGCCTGGGAGCTAGGGGACCCCTGGGACTCCAGAATCAGGCCGCACCTGCCCAGCTGCTTCTGCAAGTCCAGCATGTGGCGGTAGCACTGCGCGTAGTAAGTTGTCTGAGACTTCACGAACTCATGCAGGCAGCGGAGGTGGTTCACCTGTGGGAAGAGGCCCACAGTGGGCAGCGTCTGTCCCCACCCTGTCCTCAGACCCCGTTCCCACCACCTGTGCCACTAGGGGAGGCTGGAGAGGCCCAGCCTCTGGACTGGCCTTTTGCACAACGCCACCACTATGAGTGCCAGTGCCACCTTCTGCATCTCAGGAAGGCCCAGGTGCTGCCGCTGGTGGGCGAGGTCAGCAGGCACCAGGGCACTTACATGAGTGCTGCTGATGCCCTCCAGCAGGAGACGGGTCACTTCTGCCTGCCTGTCAAACTCTGTCTGGGCCACGCGGAGCTCCTGTTCAGCCTAGGCAGGGTCAAAGTGTGCACAGATGAGAGCCAGCCTCAGCCACCCTCCCTCCCAACCAGCCTTCCCCTGGCTCTCCCAGTCCCTCTGGGTTCCTTGGGGATGTAGACATCTGTGTCCTGTCCCCCACTCCTCCAACTTCACAGCCACAACCTTGACCCGTAGAGAAGCTAGAGTCCACTCAGGTGGCTGCAGTGCAGCACCCCCCCCCTTCCTGGGGAAGACCCACCCAGTAAATGTTTCCCCAGGGCCTACTTGTGTTGAGGCCCCAGACACCATGGAGCGAGTGCCTCCCATGGGGAAAATGCGCCCAGATTGGTGAAGAAACCGCCCCTGCCAGTGGCCCCTGGAGGTGTGGGGCACAGCCCAGAGATAGAAACAGACCCCCGTACCCAGAGATAGATAGAAACAGACCCCCATCTCCACCTTCTCTGGTCCTCCTCCCCCAAGCCTCCAGACCCCAACTCACCTTGTCTACCTCATCATTCCAAAGCTGCGGAGACCACAACAGCACCAGTCAGCCAGGGAGGGGGACAGCTCAACCCCAGAGCCCATGCCCTGCCCCAGCTCCCCAACCCTGCCACCCTGTCCCCTTGCCTCCCCCACCCACTCAACCAGGAGCTGAGGCTGGGTGAGGCCTGCTGGATGGCAGGGAGCAGACAATCGGCCTAACATGCCACATGCAGGGAGGGGACAGCCAGCCAGGACGTCCTGCCTATGTTTCTCCTAAAGTGTCAGTCCCCCAACTCTGACGGGGTCTCCAGAGAGACCAGGTGTCCCCACCCCGCCCTGACTCCTGGCTAAGGCTGGAGGGCTGGGAGGCAGGACATGTGACCCGGGCCAGTCACAGAACCTTTCTGTCCTCCGGCAGAGAAAGGCAGCCTCGGGCCTGAGTCACACTGGGGGTCAGTGGCAAAAGAAAAAAACAAGACGGCCTCCACCCTCCAGGATGTTTCTCCTTCCACTCGGCCCAGGGAGGGGGACGGGAAGTGTCATCCAGAGTCTAGAGAAGAAAGACCCCCCTCCCCCACCATGACTTAGGCGATCCCATGGCTCCCCCACTGTGGAAATCTGACCCAGGACAACACTAACGACAGCAGAACCAGGCTGGCCGCCAGATGGCCATACCAGGGAGGAGCATCCTCATGGACATGCTGCCCAGCATGGGGTCAATCAGACTAAACCACAGGGGCAGCTCGGTGGACAATTCCCAGCCCCGAGATGACCGCATCAATCACAGTAGCATGCTGAGGACAAGTGAGGGGCCACCGGCTGGTGGGGGGGGGCTGAAGGAGGGCGACGTGCAGGGAGGTTGTGACCGGCATGAGGGGTGCTGACCTCGCTCCTGCCAGCCTAAGCAACCACCACCCAGCTCAAAGCTGTACAAGACCCCAAGACAGCGCAAGGCCTCTGGCCCAGCGTGCCCGCTCCCTCCAGGCCCCGAGCCAGCCGACCTCAGCAGGGACCCCACCTGCCCACCCTGCAGGTGCCTCCTTATGCCTCAGGTCACCAGCAGGTGTGCTGCCCAGGCACTAGTGCAGCTGCCGGACGTGTGTGGGCTAAGCCAGGCCCAGGTCTCCCCCATCACGTTGTGAGGACGTGAAGGCAACTGGGGGCGGGCGACCTCCTGGAGCTGGGATGAGGCTGTCCAGTTCCCTGGGTGGTCCAGCGCAGCATTTTGCAGGGAGAAGCAAGTCTAGTGACATGGTCACTGGGCACCGGGGCCAGGCCACGAGCAGAGGCAAGGGCTGCTTCTTCCCTAGTGCTTTGACCTGCCTTCCCCCAGTCTGTCTGATGGCCTGACCACATGAACAGCGCCCTGCCTCACCTGCTGGCTCCTGGTTCCTGTGCAGTCAGGGCCAGTGGCAGGGCTGTGGGGGGAGAGGAGGCCAAGGGGTGGGGGGCGCTTACCGCAGAGGCGCTGGCCGAGAGAATGTAATTACGAGGTCTAGTCTCCTGAAAGTCAGGCACCGTCTGGCAGGGAACAGAGTTCATGGGGGGGGGGGGTCACCCTGGGTCAGGGCTGGGTGGGGGCCAGGAGGCTGCCCCAGAGTCTCCCACAAGGAGATGCCAGAGACCCTGGCCCTGGGGACAGGAGGATTCAGACAAAAGCCACACAATTCCCTTGTACCCACTCCACCAGCTGGAGATGAGGTGGGCTCACAGGCCTGGCGAGTCCAGATGAGGGCTCAGCAGATGAGTGTGCTGGGCAGCCCAGGAGAAGGGGGCAAGGAGACAGCCCGCAGGTGCTGTCGGTCCTCGCGAACTGGTCTGGGCCGGCCCCTCCCTGGCCTACAGTGGCATTCAGAAGCCCCAGTGGGACTCACAGTCCCCTACACACAGCCCACCCCTGCCGTAGCTTCCCCGACCCCAGAGTGTCTGCACACACGCCTCTGGCTCCTGTAGAGGGGGCCAGGACCCTCCCCCACAATGAGGGTGGACAGATGGATGCAGAGATGGACAGAGTGACAGGCTTTCAACATTTGCAAAAAGCTTGCAGGCTGCAACACCTGCGTTCCCCCAAACCAGGGACTCTGCGAGGCAGAGGCGTTGGCAGGGAGACCAGCTAATTGCAAAACGCCCAAGGACGTGCCCTGGGCTGGCCACGGCACTGGGGCCCGCGGGCAGGACGGGCAGGCCAGAAGCAGCACAGCACAGGGACAGGTATACTCACATCTCCCTCACACTGAGCCAAGTGACCCAGAGCAGAACAGAAAGGAACAAAAACAAAGAGTTAGTGAGTCCACAGCGCAGGCGGGAGCAGGCCCCCGGCCCCGGGGGGATGCCAGGTGGACAGGCAGGAGGGTGTTCGCAGCCCGCCCACTGGCAGAAGTCCTGACGCGCGCGCCTGTGTGTATGTGTGTCCAGGGACTTGAGGCCTCTGGGACACTGCTATGTGGCCTAACTGGGATCCCCTGAAGAGAGGAGAGGTCACACCACTGCCCTAGGGACAGGCTCCTCTGGCCTGGCCGAGAAGGAAGAGTTTGTCTGGCATGAGACTGTCCAGCCCAGAGTGACGGGGAGAGGGTGTCCTGCTCAGGTGACCTAGAATAGGTCGTCCCAAAAGCCACGCATCACCCTTCAAGACTAGCGTCACTGAGCCCCTGCCCCCATCCTGGTCTCCACACACCTGGATGAGCTAAGACCTCCCTGGCTCTCACCTGAGGCAGTGCAGACCTGGCTGTGGCCCAGGATGTCCTGGCCACACCAGGAGGGGACACAGCTGGCTCATGGGCAGCTGTGAACCCACCTAGGCCCATGAGCTAGGCCTGGCCTTTCCTGGCTAAGAGCCTGGGGAGGCACAAGTGGCAGTGTCCTTAGCCCTGGGCCTGGGAGTTCCCTCCTCAGGGCTCGGGGAGGCCATCAGGTCCCCTGCACTCCCAGGTGCCTGGCATGCCGGGAGTGCACCTGTCCTCAGGCCCGGTTGCCCACCCCTCACCCAGCCCAGGCAGCCCAGCTCACCACACCAGGTCCCACTGGCGGGCAGCAGGGTGGCCCAGGCCCTGTCCCTCAGACAGCCCGAGCAGGTGGGCTGCCCAATTCTGCTCTTCTCCATGGCACTGTGGGGACCCTGGCACGGGGAGCCTAGGGCCCAGCATTCAAGCAGCAGGTAGGGAGTTAGTAGGGGGAGCCATGCCCAGGCAGAGCCAGGGACGCAGAGCAGAGCATCTGGGGGGAGGACGGGCGCGGGGCATGCGAGGAACTCCAACTGGCTGTCTGGGAGGCTGTAAGGTGACCCCATGCCCAGGTGGGCACTGCTGGTCCATTCACCCCATAATCATCAGCCCTGGGACCCTCAGGGCTGCCCTGGGGGTGGGAGAGGGACTTGACCCAAACAGCCCGCGGAGTCCAGCCCTCCAGCCAGAAGAGGGAGAGAGGTCATGCTGAAGGCCGAGTTCCCACAGGCCCCGCCCTGAGGCTCCAACCATCTGGGCGGCGAGGCGGGGCACCTACCGAGGCCTTGGCTTCGGCAGCCTTGGCCTTCTTCAGCCGCGCCTTACAGGCATCCAAGTCCAGCCGCCGGTTCTGGAGGAGCCGCCGCTCCTTCTGCAGGGCAGGGACAGGGAGCAGTGAGGCCCCGGCCAGCCCTGGGAGACCCCTAGCCAGGGCAAGATGGGCCCATGGGCTGTCAGGGAGACAGGGAAACTGAGGCCTAAGATGGCAGCTCACAGACTACAGGAGTCAGCCCTGGGGAGGCCCCGGGAGTCCTGGGTCCCCAGCACAGGGTGACAGCCTGTGCACAGAGTTCTGAGCAGGGACTGTGGTCCCAGGCCCCTCACCGAGATCGTCTTCCAGTCCCCTTCCAGGAAGTTGCGCAGGGGTGTGAGGAAGCTGACGGAGGCTGTGTGAATGAAGTCCCGCTCCGCAGCCCCCAGCCGCTTCTCCGCTTCAGACACCTTGATTAGCGTCTTCCCTAAGGACAGGGGTGGCAGGTGAGCATCAGGCAGGGCCCAGGCTGCTCTGATCCCAGGTGGCAGGGGCAGCTCAGGAAGAGACACTGAGGACCCAGAGTAGAACGGTTTGCCTGGCCAGTGGAAGCAACCTCCACAGCCATCAACTGGGGGTGACACACAGTGGGACATGCCAAAGACAAACACCAGAGCCATGAGAGGCTGGGGATGGGACTGACCATGGTGGTGCCTGCCTATGATCCCCATGACTTGAGAGCAGTTCAAGGCCAGCCCCAGCAACTTAGTGAGACTCTGTCTCAATAAAATTTAAAAAGGGCTGGGGATGTGACTCAGCAGCAAAGCACCCCTGGGTTCAATCCCCAATAAAACTGGAAAAAAAAAAAAAAAAGCTGGGCAAGACTTCCAGGACCATAGAGAGGAGTAGACTAGACATACCCTCTCCCCAAAAGGTAACATTAATTGGAAACAAGTGTCAAAAAAACATCCATTTCCAACCCCAGGCACAGTGGCACACGCCTGTAATCCCAGCACTTTGGGAGGCTGAGGCAGGAGGATCGAAAGTTCAAAGCCAGCCTCAGCAACAGTAAGGAACTAAGCAACTCAGTGAGACCCTGTCTCTAATAAAATTTAAAAAATGGGCTGGGGATGTGGCTCCATGGGCGAGTGCCCCTGGGCTCAATCTCAATCCTTGGTACCAAAAAGAAAAAAAAAACTATTTCCAGACTCTAGAAACTGACCAAAGGCAAACACCAACTGAAGGGCATGGATTGAAAACAGTGCACACCAGTGGGAATGGCAGTGGTGCCACTCTGGCCTGGGATGTCCCCATCTCCTCATGTCCTCTGGTGTGTAGCTCTGCCAGGGTGGACACAAGCCACAAAGCCCCAGCTCTGCTGCAGGAGGGGGCTGACCTGATTAGGGTGGGAGCACAGAGGGGTCGGGTCTGTGGGACACTGCTGGGAACAACAGCAATTAGAACTGCACAGTGGAAAGACCGACAGTGGCTCCCGGGCGCCGTGACGTTGGCTGCAACACGCGATGCACCTGGCAGAGCCCTAGCAGGAGATCCAGGCACAGTCAGAGTGGGTCTTGATAAACCCCGCCACCTCTGGTGGCCTAAAAGGCTGTGCACACGCTCAGGAGGGGCAGAGAGGTTCCAGCGGTCCACTCACCCAGCCCTGGAGAATGGCAGCCTGGTACCTTCCCAGAGTAAAAGCGCGGCAGACTGCTCACGGCTTGAACTCTGGACGCGGTCCCCACTCACTCTCACACTGTCTTCACGGCTCAAGAGGTTGAAGTACGACCTCTGAGCAATCACTGCGTGAGCACTATTGCAGCTGACCCAGGAGCAATCCCTCAAGGCCAAGCTCAAAAGTATAAAGAACAGCCGGGCATGGTGGTGCATGTCTTTAATCCTAGTTGCTTGGGAGGTTGAGGCAGGAGGATCCTGAGTTCAAAGCCAGCCTCAGCAATTAAGATAGCCCTAAGCAACTCAGCAAGACCCCGTCTCTAAATATAAAAAAAGGGCTGGGGATGTGGCTTTGTGGTTCAGTGCCCCTAGGTTCAATCCTTGGTACCAAAAAAAAAAAAAAAAAGTGTGGGGGGCACAGTGGTGCACGCCTATGATCCCTGCACTTAGGGAGGCTGAGACAGGAGAATTGTGAGTTCAAAGCCAGCCTCAGCAAGGGCGAGGCGCTAAGCAACTCAGTGAGACCCTGTCTCTACATAAAACACAAAATAGGGCTGGGGATGTGGCTCAGTGGTTGAGTGACCCTGAGTTCAATCCACGGTACCAAAAAAAAAACAAAAACAAAAACCCCAAGACTTATATATAGGAAAATTATCCTTCAAAAGTGAAAACAAAACAGACACTCTCAGATCAGCAAGACTGAAAAGGCTCATGGACAGGCCCACCTGCCACCTGAGAGAGGCCTCAGGGCCAAAGAAACAGATAATAGATGGTAACTTGAATCCACATTAAGAAGAACACAGGGAAGGCAGTCCTATAGGTAAATATAAAACACAGCGTACAGTTCTCTTGCCTCCATTAACTGATTTTCTTTTTCTATTTTTGGTACCTGGGATTGAATCCAGGAGCGCTGTACCACTCAGCGACACCCCCAGTCCTTTTTTATATTTTATTCAGAGACAGGGTCTCCCTGAGTTGTTTAGGGCCTGCTAAGTTGCTGAGGCTGAACTCATGATCTTCCCGCCTCAGCCTCCTGAGCTGCTGGGATTACAGGCGTGCACCGCCGTGCCCGGCCAAGTTCAAGATGACTGCATATAACAGCAGTGACCAGCTACCGTTGGGCTTGCAATACAGAAATGTAACATGTCAGTCACAGCAGGAAGGAAGCAGGAGGGAACCGAGCTTTACTGTAGCAAAGTTCATATTCTGCTAGAATTAGAGGGTTATTCTGAAGACTGTGATAAACTAAAACTCATATTGTAATATACAGAATTAAAGAATGGTAACTTTTAAAAATGTTGAAAATATAAGCCGGGCGTGGTGGCGCAAGCCTGTAGTCCCAGCACTTAGGGAGGCTGAGACAGGAGGATCACAAGTTCAAAGCCAGCCTCAGCAACGGCAAGGCGCTAAGCAACTCAGTGACACCCTCTCTACATAAAACACAAAATAGGGCTGGGGATGTGACTCAGTGGTCGAGTGCCCCTGAGTTCAATCTCTGATACCAAAAAAAAAAAAAAACTGTTGAAGATATAACAGCAAAAAAATTAAAATGTAGCTGAACACAGTGCACACTCCTATAATTCCAGCTACTTGGGAGGCCGAGGCAGGAGGATCACAAGTTGGAGGCCAGTCTGAGCAACTTAGTAAAACCCTGACTCAAATTTTTTAAAACGGGGCCAGAGGCCAGGGAATTAGCTCAGTGGCAGAGTGGCCATGGGTTCGGTCCCCAGTGCCATAACAATAAAAAACTAAAATCACACAAACCAAAGCTGGCTGAGGGAGGATTCGATTTTCTACTCTACTATCTTCCGCAGTGATGGGTTTTTTTGTGGCACTCTACCAACTGAGCTATATCCCAGCCCTGATGGAGGCTTTTACACTTAGAATGAATTCAGGCATTATCTATATAATTTTTTTAAACAGAAGGAAGGGAGGGAGAAGGGAAAAGGGACGGTAAGAGTGGGAAAGCCTGGGAGCCTGGCCCTGGTGGGGGCTGCTCACCATAGGGGGTGGTGGGCCCCAGCTCGCTGGCCGCCTCCGCCATGTACTGAGCCAGCAGCTCCCCATTGGTGACTCGCGAGGGGACCTTCCTGTCCAGCTTCTCATACAGGAACTCCTCCACTCGGGCACCTGTTGGGAAGCAGTAGGCAAAGCCACAGGACTCACTGGTCCACGCCCAAAGATGAAAGCCACAGGGTCAGACCCAGGCCAGGCCTTGTCCACAGGAGGGCCCAGCCTGATGCCCACCTCCACCCTGTGACTGCTTCCATCAACCCCTCATTCCACAGAGGAAGCAGCCAAGGCTCAGAGACACAGAGTGCCTGCCTGAGGTCACACAGTGGGGGGTGGGGGGAGGCCAAAGCAAAAGCCTGTGCATGTCGCCCTTATTAATATTAATATGATCTATTAATGCAGTCTTGGCCCCCAGAAGCTCTCCAGACACTTCAGTTGGCTACACAGGTGCACAAGCAGGTCACCTCCAAGCCACTTCTCTCCCCCGGCTCCCCTGCAGCCAGCCCCTGCTGCTCCTAGCCCCCGTGTGGCTGGGCGAGCCCCAGCTCTTAGCGTCTCTGGGTCTGGCTGACTTCGCCCACCTCACATGCTGGTGGCACTTGGTTCTACCTGCACCTTCTCCCACAGGGGACTTAGTTTCAAGGCATTTCTGTGGCACGCTGCCCCAGGGAGTGTCCTGCAGCCCAAGGCCACGGTGCCTCCTGTCTCCTTCTCACCAAGTGCCCACATCCTAGGCCCCCCAAGGCTACCTGAACGCCCCTACTGCCCTCCCCATCGCCCGGGGCCTCAGCAGCAGCGCCCACTCACTGGGGTTGGGCTGCAGGAGCACCTCCGTCTGCCTCAGGATCCTCTCCGTCCAGTTCTTGGTGCTGTCTGCCCGCGCCAGAAGGTTTTCAAAGTGGGCATCAAGCTCGGTCTTCTCGGCCTGGCCGAACTTCTCCTCTGTGAACTAGGGGGTGGAGAGGGATCAGAAAGACAGGGAGGAACTCCCCAGGCCCCCAGCATTGCCAGGTTCCAATACCACTATGGGCCTCATGTGTCCCTCTGCAGAACAAGGGTGCTGGTCGCAGTCCTCCCGGGAATCCAAGGAAGGCCGAAGCCTCTCCACACACACACACACACACACACACACACACACACGTGCAGCCGGGCAGGGGCCTTGGGAGGCCACCTCTAGGGTCTTTCAAGTCTGACTTGGGAGAAAGTGCTCAGGCAGCAGCCAGGAACAGAGCACGGTGGCGGGGGGTGGGGGGGTCGGGGCTCCATGGTGGCTGCAAGGGGCCACCAGGTGGGAGCAGGAAGAACCCCTCCCAGAACTGAAGGGCCGGATTCAGGCCTCACTCTGCCCTGTCCGGGGTGAGCGGGGGAAGGGCTCCGCGGCTCCACATCAGCACCTCCAGCTGCCAACCAGACACGAGAGCCTCGCGCCCACAGGCTGAGGAGAGAATGGGAGCTGGGGTTCCGCGCGAGGTGCCGCCAGAGCAGAGGGGCAGCAGGTCGAGGCAGGCAGGGTGCAGGGAGGAGAGACGGCCAAGGGCCTGGCCTTGGGTGCCAGGTGTGGAGGGCACGGAATGCCAGCTCATCAGTGCCAGCTTCTGAGCACATCCAGGGCCCAGGAGGTCACACAGGTCCCCATCAGAGCTGGCAGGAGTCATGCAGCCCACTAGGAACAGCCAGCAAGTGGCCCTAGTCCTGGCCGCTCTGACCTAGAAGGGCATGAGTGCACCCACTTCCCAAACAGACACCCAGGCCTTCCCCAGCTAGGGGACGGTCACGGCCAAACAGCCAGAGCCGAGGACCTGTAGGCAGTAGAGTTAAGAACAGCAGCAGGTACCACGGACCAGCACCGGGCCAGGACACCCAGGGCCTCACAATGTCCACACAGGTGGGGCCAAGCTTCCATTTCACAGATGTGGCCACTGAGGGCGAACGCAGGCAGGACTGTGTTGGAGCCAGGGTCGGCATGATCTGGAGGGCTGGGGGCCCTTCCGAGGGACTTGGCAGTGATGAATCACCCAGACGCTGCAGACGGCTCCAGCTGTGGGGAGCTGAGCAGCCGCCAGGCATCAGGCTCCACAGAAGCCATCAATTATGTAGTAGGGCTTGGGTTTCTCTCTGCAGCGCAGGGTGGGCAGGGTCACAGCCTCCTCCTGGCCCTTCCTCACGTTCCCCAGACTGAGGGGCAGGGTCTCAGGCCCGCACCTGCCCTGCACCACGCCCCGGTGGCCCTGTCATAAGAGGGCCTCACCCCACCAGCCCTTTGAGGGGGTTGCTGTTAGCCCACTTTCCAGATGAGGAAACCAAGGCTGAGAGAGGCCAAGTCACCTTCCGGGCCTCAGATTTCCCCCAGGAATGCAGATAACCTATCTCACAGGGCGTCTGGCCAGCGCACGGCGTGGGCCTGACAAATGTGAGTGCACTGCCATCATCACCACCCACAACAGGGAGGTCTCCCTCCGGTGCCCTGGGCTCTCACCCTACAGTGCACCAGGAGCCCACTCTTCCTACTGAGATTAAGGTTTAAGGCGCCACCCCACCCAGCCACCCAGCTCTCACAGCTGTAACCACCCCCGTGCCCAGCACTGCCCGCCTGGCTTGTGTGGTGGCGATGCCAGCTCACTGGCTCTTACGGTCAGCACTTGTGCTGCCCCGTGCTGTTGCTGCAGCAGTACCAGTGGGCTCAGCAGCAGCCCTGCCCACTCCCAACCCACTGGCACCTTATCCAAAACTGCCCTTGGCTGTCCCGCCTCAGTGCCCTGATCTGGGCTGCTCTGCCACCTGAAATGCCCCCTGAACCCGCTTCACACACCCTGCCTTACTTTCCAGGCACAGCTCTGGGGCCCTCCATCCAAGAAACCCCCCAGTCTCTGGATTCTCACCTGGGGCCAAGGCCTTCCTGTGCCCTGGGGGCAGGGTGGGGTGGAGCTCCTAAAGCCCTCCTGGGTGTACACAGGGGCAGGGCGCCTGCCCAGTACAAGTTAGTGAAAGGGGACACCCACCCAAGAGCTGCCCACACATTGGTAACAAGAACCCCCTCCATCCCAGGGCAGCACAGACCCAGGCAGGTCCCCTCTGTGGCCTCTCCTGCCCAGTCACTTTTCAGGCCCCCTACTTAGGCCTGCCACTTTGTCCTCTTCCTGCCAAAGGGAAGGGGTTTGGTGCCTGAGTCCCAGACTGCTCCCAGCTAGATGGCAACAGCTGGGGGTGGGCGTAGGGAGCAGAGAAAGCCTCTATTTATAAACTCCCAGCTCCCTCCTCCACCCTGCTCTGGGCACTGGCTCCCCTTCCAGTGTGAGTGACCCTGTGGGCTGCCCCCACCAGGCCACAGTGCCCAACCCCCCACACCCAATGCTCTCTCTGTGGGCCTGGCCAGGTCAGGTGGCAGGTCTGCACCAGTAGCAGGAAAGTGGCAGATCAGGTTCTTCCCAGATGTGAGATAGAGTGGTTGCCATAACAACACTAAGAAAGGTTGCTACCTCCCAGCTGGATTGCGGCTCTGGGTCCCAGCATCTCCACTAGGCCTCACCCTCATGGGGCACTCCTCAAAGGGACATGGTGCTTTCTATTAAACATGGCCACACGGGCTTCTGAGAGAGTGGCTGGGGCTGGGCTTCTCCAGGGACAGAGAACTGCTCAGCAGAGCCAACAACAGTGGCAAGGACGACACAGCAGAACCTGTTCCCAGGGTAGAGATGGGCCAGCACTGGGTGCTGGGTGCATAGGATCTCACCGGGTCCCACGCCCACCTTTGGAGGCCTGATTTACAGTAGTGCAAACTGAAGCTCAGAGAGTGACTGGCCCAAGGTCACGCGCTGCACTGGTGCAGTTTTAACCACCCAACAGCAACTACCAGCTTGTCTCTAGTGAGCACTGCCTGCAGCATCCCTCACACCCATCCAGGGTGCAGGGGAGGCTCATCCTGCTTCTCACTTCAGTGAGGAAGGAGGCCCAGCAGGGTGAAGCCCCTTCCCCAAGGTCACAGGAGGGGTTATTCATACCCACAGCTGACTTCAGGTCTTCACCAGAACATCCAGCTGCCTCAGTTTCTCTTTCTCACCCCAAATGGATAGAATGCGTTCCAGCTTCCGCATTAAGGAGGGCCCTGAGCCAGACCTCAGTCCTCTTCCCATCCCCCAGGCCTGGGGAAGGGAGGAAACAGGCCTCCCATGGAGCAGAAAGACAATAACTCCTGGCTTCCGGCCTGACTATCCAAGCGTGTAAAAGGGACCACAGGAAACCATGGGACCACCTGTCCATTGCACAGGTGTGGAGACTGAGGCTCAGAGAAGGGGCTGTGGCTTTGGCCTTGGCCCCACGGCTCCAAACGCTCCACTGGAGTCCAGAATCACTGCCGGACAAGGGCAGGGATGTAGGAGCCACCCAGGTGGAGCAGGCGCCAGGGAGCGGGACAACCTGGCCAGTCCAAATGGTGGACGCTGCTACCTCCTCCCAGGCAACAGGGCCAGGCCCTGCTCGGCCCGGCTCTGGGCCACGCAGACCGGGCGGTGAGCACGCCGGGCCCCCGGCTCCTGCTCTCTTCTGGGCAGCGCAGAAGGCGCAAGGGCTCAGCGGGGCGAGGCGCCACCGCGGCGGGCACGGGGCAGCAGCGGGGGAAGGGCTGGTCCGCGCCCCCAGGCTCCTGCCGCAGGGTGCTCGTCGCCCGCCCCACATCCGGGCCCCGGGCGACCCGCGCGGCGCCAGGCCTCACCTGCACTGCCCGGGTGAAGAAGATGCCCGCGTCCGACGCCAGCTTCTTCATGTTGAAGTCCATGGCGCGCCCGCACGCACGGCCGCCGCGGGGGCCACAGCGCAGCCGGCAACCCCCGGCCCGGCCCACCGCCGCCGCCCGCACCCCGCCCACCTGCTGCCAGCGCCGGCCCTCCGCCCGCCAGTCCGCCTCCCAGCCGCCGCCAAGCAGCCCGAGCGCGGGGCGGGGCGCCGCGGCCGGGGCGGGGCCTGGAGGGCAGCCGCCGGCGCTCGCTGCTGCCCCCTGCCGGCCGGAGCCGACTCGGGCCCGTCCGCCTCGCCCACTAGGATTACTAGTACTCCTGGAAGCCCACGTGCTCCTGGATGATTGCAGGTGCACACCGTAATTATATCCAGTTGCCCTCTTCCCAATGCTTTTTACAAATCTTATTTTTAATTGACAAGTAAGAATTGTATATACTGAGGGGGTACAAAGTGACATTTTGATGTATGTTTATATCCTGGAATGATGAAATCAAGCTAATTAACATGTTCATCATTTCCCTCACCAAGTTATCCTTATTTTGTGGCGAAAACATTTCAAATCTGCCTCTTTGGCAATTCTGAAATATGCAACGCATTATCATTAACTACAGTCGATCTCTAAGTTGGGCGGGCCTCTTTGGTTGGCTCCTCCTTTGTTACCTTCCTCTGCCCTGTTTGTGCTTCTTCATTTCCCTTTCCCTTTATTCGAACACTCTTCCCAGTCTGGTAAGCCCTTTGTCTCCCAATTTTTCTACCTCTTTCCCTGCGACTCTCCTTCTCTGATCTCACCTTCCCCTCTCTTCTTCTACCCTGACCTTGGTCACCCTACAGGACAACTGAGCCAGGAACAGGCCAGCTGTGGACCCACCCTCTACCGCTATTTGTCCCCTCTGGTTTCCCAACGTTGGAATGGGATGTAGAGAGGGATCATGAGAAAGGAGATTCCTGGGGCTGGAGCCCAGAGCCCAGTGTGTGAGGAGATGAGACACTTTGGTTGGACAGCCAATATCTGTCTCTGCGAATGGGCTATTCTTAGGGCATGGACGCTGATGTTGAACTCAGTTCCTCACAGCCCAGACAGGAGCATAACCTGCAGATATTCTTGCCGCCCCCCACGTTCCCTTGGAACTTGGGGTTTAGGAAGAACTTATTTCCTTTCTCTACTTGTCCTTGTTCCCTACCTCTGGACTTTATTTTTTTTTTTAAATATTTTTTTTAGTTGTAGATGGACACAATGTCTTTATTTTTTTTATTGCTTTGTATGTGGTGCTGAGGATCGAACCCAGGGCCCCACGCATGCGAGGCAAGCGCTCTACGCTGAGCTACAATCCCAGCCCCTGGACTTTATTTTTTACTTCTTCCTCTTCTCTTCCAACCCCTCAGGTACTGGGGATCGAATCCTGAGCCTCAAACATGCCAGGCAAACACTCTACCACTGAGCTAAGCCCCTAGCCCTTTCTATATACATATATATATATATTGAACCAGGGATGGAACTCAGGGGTACTCAACCACTGGGCCACATCCTCAGCCCTATTTTATGTTTTATTTAGAGACAGGGTCTCACTGAGTTGCTTAGCACCTCACTGTTGCTGAGGCTGGCTTTGAACTCATGATTCTCCAGTCTCAGCCTCCCGAGCTGCTCTCCAGTCTCAGCCTCCCGAGCTGCTGGGATTACAGGTGCGTGCCACCATGCAGGCTCATTTAGTATTTTGAAGCAGGGTCTTGCTAAATTGCCCAGGCTGGACTTGAACTTGTGATCCTTCTGCTTCAGCCTCCCAAGTCACTGGGATTACAGGCTTGCTCCCCCATTTAGGCTCCCCGCCCCCATATGGTGGATTGAACCCAGGGGTGTTTTACCACTGAACTACATCCCCAGCCCTTTTTATTTTTTGAAACAGGGTCTTGCTAAGTTGCTGAGGCTGGCCTTGAACTTGCAATCCTCCTGCCTCAGCCTTCTGAGTAGCTGGGATTACAAGTGTGGTCCATGGCTAGGCTTCATCTTTTAACCCAGAAAGAACTGTTCCTGAGCCGGAACCCTGTCCTTCCTGGCTTGTTCATCTCCCTATATTTCCCCCAGGCCCCTATCACCTACCTCTGCCTGTCTGTGCAGAAGTAAGCCTTGAGTTGCCTGGGGACTTGTTCAAAATCTAAACCCTGGTCCCTCCTCTAGTCCTGTTAGTGGGAGTGAGGCCCAGGCAGGTGAAGTTCTAAAAAGCTCCCAGGTAACTCAATTTTAGAACCACCGACCAGTTCAGAACCCCTGATGACTTATGTATAAGGATTTTTTATGTAGTTTTAAATCACTCACACCTGTAATTCCTCAATTCCGCATATCTGTTCACTACTGTGTCTTATTTGTATGTATTAATCACTGACTTGTTTACCAATTATTGGTCTATAGCTGACCATAGCATTTAATCAGTATCCAGTCATATTAGATCATCTAAAGCCATGTACCAATATAGTTCCATGTCCATTCATTCACTAACTCACATCAATTTAAAAGAAAATCAGTAATAACTCACATCCAGCACCTGTTATGTGTCAGGCACTGTTCTTCCCAGGCAACAAGGATGCAGTAGTAAACAAAACAGGTCCCAGAGTTTAGTATAGGGTACGGTTAGGTGGTAAGAACTGAATCCCACTTGACTTCAATCCTCGGGAACACAATGTCTGGCAAGCAAGGAGGATTCCAAGTTCAAAGTCAACCTCAGCAACTTTAGTGTGGCCCTAAGCAACTTAGCGAGACCCTGTCTCAAAATTAAAAATAAAAAAGGACGGAAGATGTGACTCAGTGGTTAAGCGCCCCTGGATTCCCAATAACAAACAAAAAAAAAAGGATTTGTCCATGAGGGAGCAATTGGAGTAGAGGAGCCAAACATCGGAGCACAGCCAGCCATCCGCCCGACTGCTCCGCCTCGTCTCTTTTAGAGGCGTCCATTCTCGCTCAGCAGTCTGTGTCAATCCAAACCTGCTGGCCAATGGTAGGAGAGAAGAGAACACTTCCGCACCTCAACCGCACTTAGGGGGCGGGTCAGAGGGTGGGAGAGGCGGGACCAGAGTGATCACATGAACCACCCTATTGGCCAAGGGCCTTGGAGGCGCGGAGTAGTTTGTCGGTGTTCATTGGATAGAGCCGGGTTAGTTGGGCTCGGAGCCACGCCCCCCGCGGTAGCGGGTTTGGTTGCACGGCTGCCGGGGAAGGAGACGCTGCCCTTCCGCAGCGATGGGATCCCGGGTGAGTGGCGGCCTGGGCTGAGTCCACCCTGCGGGCGGGCAGCGCGACAGGGCCCCGGACTGAGGCTTACGGCGTGCAGGGGCAACCCTGCATAGGGAACTGGGCGGGTGCCGGTGTCGCGACCCGGGCGGACCGATAAAGTGCCCAGGATAGAATGAGTAGGTACCCGGGCCGAGGGCGGCGCGAGAGGGTGCCTTGCTTGCGGGTAGAACGAGAAGGTACCTGGGTCAGCCAGGAGACACCCGGGCCTGGAACGTTGCTGGTATCCGAACATGGATGCAGGTGTCAGAACCCAGACTGAGAAAGTACTCGGGATTGAAGGAGCAGGTGTGCTGGCCGTGGGCAATGCTGGAGGGTGCCTGGACGGACCTCAAGGATATTCTAGGGGTCGGAGCCAAAGAGGAAGGGGCCTGGCCCTGGCTGTACAAGATATCCGGAATGGAATGAGCAAAGGTTGCTTAGGTCCAGTTCTTGTCTGCCCAATGCCAGACCAGGTGGGAGTCCGAGGTATATAGGATGGGATGAACCGGAGACTGGGCACAGGGTGGCCCAAGAGAGTGCCTGGGTTGGGGACATTCTGGGGTCAAGATGGATTAAAGGGTACCCAGGCCAGAGGCATTTGGGGGTTGTCCAGGGCAGGGGAAGAGGACCTGGGATGGAAGACGTGGGCATCCAGGCTGGGAACGTTGTGAGTGTCTGGAAGTGGTGCGAGGTGGTGCTGGCCCAAGATTGTAGAGTAGGAAAGAGGTGGTTGCCCAGGTGGGACCTGGCCGTGCCCAGCAATAGAAATGTCTTTGCTGTGTGTGGGGGAGGGGGTGTGTTGCCACGGGCTTTTCACTATGGATAGGAGGCAGAGGCCGCTCTTCCTTTGGTATTGGCTTGTGCCAGGGGGACAGATTATGTATGGATGGACTGGATTTGGACCCTTCCCTGCAGTGAGGTGGGCTTGGGAGGAACTTGTTACCTTCTTTTCAAGGGGGATAGCAGAGGCTCTCTAGACTCTCCTGCAGACAAACACCAGGCCTCAGTCCCCACCTCTACCTGTCCAGCTCCTGGAGCATGGGAAAGCAGTGGCCAGGAAGCACCACTGGAGCCTCGGACACTCCCCGCCTATCCCCACAACTGGGGACATTTGAGTGACCTCAGTGAAGTTGCTCAATTCTCAGAGCCTCACTTTCCCCATCTTTGAGATGAACTGTGGTTATCCTGAGGGTTCTGCTTGTAACTGGACTCAAAGCCTGTAGTAAGTGCTTCAGGAAAAGTAGCTGCTGAACCTCTGATATTCTTATCTCCCCAACTCCAGGCCTGAGCTAGGCTGGGGGATGGGAGGAAGGGCTTACAGCATGACCTGGGCCAACCACCGGAGGTCACAGCTAATCGCAGCCTCCTGACAACGTGGCAGCTTCCTTAGTCCTAGAACTGTCACCCTGCCCACCCCTCCTTGCACCCTACCTCCCAGCCTTAGAGCTGGACTGATAGGACCTTAGGTCCTTCCCACTCACTAGGGATAAGCTGTCTCGTGCTGGCCCAGTGATTTTGGCCGCCATCCCAGGGAGACAGGGTCTGTTCTGGCCTGTGTGTTCCTTCTGTTTGAGGTCCCTTGAAGGAGTCCTTGAAGGCATCCTTGGGCTTGGTGCTGGCAGTAGGGGGACACCCTGCAGGGTCTTGGGATCTGGATACCCTGGGAGGGTTTCAGAAGGTCCAGGGAAAGCTACTCCTATCCCCTGTGTTTCTACTGGACCTGAACTTCTTGCTTCCTGTCAAATTTAGCAAAAGGGTTGCATTGAGCAGTCTAGAGTCCAACAGAACTTGATCTGAACCCTGACTCCCCAAACCAGTGTTACTTTGGACTCCTGACCTCTCCTCCCTGAGACTCAGTTTTCTCATTGGAAAGTGGAGGCAGCCCAGGGAGAAGGGTGAGTAGGTAGCATCTGCTGTGATACTTCCCAGCAACTTGGGAGGAGGCTGAGACAGGATGATTGTGAGTTTAAGGCCAGCCTTGTCAACTTAGTGAGACCCTGTCCCCATTTCATCCCCCCTCCAAAAAAAAAATGAGAATTGTGACACATCAATGAAATAACATAAATAAAGAGCTCAGCACAAAATATAGGTGGATGGGGGCTGGGGTTGTGGCTCAGTGGTGGAGTGCTTGCCTGGCATGCATGAGACCCTGGGTTTGATCCTCTGCACCGCGTATAAGTAAATAAATAGATAGATAGATCCACTAACAACTAAACAATATTTTAAAAAATATATAGTTGGATGGTGTAGCAGTTGTCATTGTCTGGGGAACAGGCCCTGCTGTTTTCTCGTAATGCAGTCCACAGTACTTGGCTTTATGGAAAGTGAAAAAGATGTAATTATTCTCAGTCTTGGGCTGAGAATTTTGTTTAGCAGATGGCCCATGGGCTCAAGTAGTTGACCTATCCATCTCCCAGGCCCAGGTCCTCTCTTGGGCCAGCATGCCAGAGACGCTGCCTTCCTCTCCCGTCAAGGTGGGCACAGAGTCTGAGGAGCTGGCTGCCCACCATCTGCCAGGGGCAGGGCCTGGGGCCCGACTGCAGCCTGGTGTGATGTAGGCTTTGTCTCTCCCTGTGCTCCGGGGCCTTGTGTGCGTCTCTTTGTGTCCACATGTGCATATCCATGTGCTGACCTGGTTGTCTGTCTCTCAGTTCCGTGGAGGGACCCTCTGGTATGTGTGTCCCTGTCTGGTTGGCGTGTGGATGGTGCCTTGGATCCAGCAGGCAACCAGCTGAAGGCATTCTCTTCGGAAGCTCTTGGCCCCAAGGGCTCTCCTGCCTGGGGAGCTGGTCCTGCCATGGCGTTCCGGCGGACTGAGGGCATGTCCATGATCCAGGCTCTGGCCATGACAGTGGCGGAGATCCCTGTATTCCTGTACACAACCTTTGGGCAGGTAAGGATGGGGATGGTCCTGCCCTTTATGTTTCTAGTCCCTGAGACAGTGAGCTGCTCAGGCCGGGGCCCCTCAGTGTCTGGGAGAGCTGGGCCCTTGTCACTGGTGTCCCAACCATCTGGTGTCATCTGTGAGCAGAGGAAGAGGGACAGGGTTAGGGGTTGGGGCCCTGAGCCTGGTCTTTACCTCAAGGCAGTATGAGCCCTTGATCTCAGAGTCTTGTGTACAGAAGCAGGTGGCGTTGCTTCCTGGCAGCTCAGGTTTTCTGGCTGAGCTGGACTCTTGGTGACGCTGTCTTATGGGATAGTCCCACCCAGCGGGGTCCTGGTCCAGGAAGCAGAGGGCGAGGAGAGAGGGAGAAGCGTCATCATCTTCGCAGAGTCTTTGGGAACCGGAGGCTGGCAGACCCGAGTTCCCGTGCTGTCTCTGTCACTATGAGCATGTGTCTTAACCTCTGTGACCTCCATTCCTCACCTGGACAGTGTGTTGCTGGCAGGTGACACAGCTCAAGTGCTGGTGCAATGCCTGGTGAAGAGTCGCTGTATCCCTGTGCCCTAGGTCATGGTGATTGACGGTGTCGGGCATGCCTGGGACCCCAGGCCTCAGCTCCTTGGTGCTGGCCCTTTGCCATCTCTTTTTTTTTTTTTTTTTTGGTACCGGGGATTGAACTCAGGGGCACTCGACTCCTGAGCCACATCCCCAGCCCTATTTTGTGTTTTATGTAGAGACAGGGTCTCACTGAGTTGCTTAGCGCCTCGTCGTTGCTGAGGCTGGCTTTGAACTCGCGATTCTCCTGTCTCAGCCTCCCTAAGTGCTGGGATTACAAGCGTGAGCCACCGCACCCGGCACCCTTTGTCATCTTTACACCTCTGCATCCACATTTCAAGGAGGCTGGTCAGGTCCCCTCTCCAGTAGTGAGTGCCTTTGTCACTCGTCTGGTCGGTGAGGGGACATTGCTGTGCACCTAGGTGCTCTTGGGGTAGTGTTCCCTGGGGCAACATAACCCAGCCACCTCTCTCTTTCCTGCAGTCTGCATTCTCACAGCTGCGGCTGACTCCAGGCCTTCGCAAGGTTCTCTTTGCCACAGCCCTGGGGACTGTGGCCTTGGCCCTGGCGGCCCACCAGCTGAAGAGGCGCCGGCGGAGGAAGAAGCAGGTGGGCCCTGAGGTCGGAGGTGAGCAGCTAGGCACAGTGCCCCTGCCCATCCTCATGGCCCGGAAGGTCCCCTCAGTGAAGAAAGGTAAGTGTTCCGTGGGGGAGCATTGACTTGGTCGTGTCCCAGGGGCCAGCCGTAACTGTGGGGTCTTGGGCTGGTGCCTTCCTGTCTCACAGCTAGGTTCCTGGGGTGACAGTAGAACCTTCTTTCAGTCGTCGTAAGGGTCCGGCGGACAGTGTGCCTGATGCATGTGTCCTGCTGGTGGGGGTTCTTCTGGGTGTCTTGTTATCCGAGGACCCTTTGGGAGCACCCAGTGCAGTGGGGGCTGGTGGGCGTGGCTCCTAGGTCCAGGGAGGGCAGTTTCCCCAGGAACAAGGAGGGCCGATAGCTCTTGCTGTAGCTCCCATCCCTCTTTTAAAAAATTAAGCGATAACTTACAGTAAGATCCACCCTTTTGGTATAACCTTCTGAGCTTTGACATGCTTATGTCACACTGTCAGCCCGCAGCCAGTAGCTCTCCTGTCATCCCCTCATTCCCCCAGTCCCTTCGTCCTTGACCCCTCTGCCCTACTCCTATTCCTGGCAGCCGCCCATCTATCTTGTGGCTAGCTGGTGTGGGTTTAGAAAACTCTTATGGCTCCATGTAATCTAGTAAACAAAGCTGTCTGCCACATGTGAGTGTCCTATCAATCTGTTCCAAGGCAAGATAAACTTTCTCAAAAACTTTCACCTGGGGAAAAACTCTTTTTTTTTTTTTTTTGGTACTGGGGATTGAACTCAGGGGCTCTCGACCACTGAGCCACATCCCCAGCCCTATTTTGTGTTTTATGTAGAGACAGGGTCTCACTGAGTCGCTTAGCGCCTCGCCATTGCCGAGGCTGGCTTTGAACTCGCGATTCTCCTGTCTCAGCCTCCCTAAGTGCTGGGGTTACAGGTGTGCGCCACTGCACCTGGCTGGGAAAAACCCATTTTAAGGAGCAAAAGCGTCCTTCTGGGAAGTTTTTTTAAAAAATTTTGTGCCAGGGATTGAACCCAGGGGCACTTAACCACTGAGCCACATCTCTAGCCCTCTTTATATTTAGAGATAGGATCTCACTAAGTTACTTAGGACCTCGCTAAATTGATGTTGCTGAGGCTGGCTTTGGATTTGTAATCCTCCTGCCCCAGCCTCCCAAGCTGCTGGGATTACAGAAAGCGCCACTGCGCCCGGCTGGAAGAATTTTATTTGTAAATTTTCACTGCAAAATAAAGTTTTGTCTTTACATTTAGGAAAAAAGTCTTTAGCCTGATATGGAACAGGACCCTGAGAATTGTTAACAATAGTCTTGTCACCTTGCAGTGGCCCCTCGGAGGTCTGGACCCATGTCCACACCAGCCTCTAGTCTGCTTGCACTGTGCCACACCCCCACCCCAGTTCACCTTTGACCCCTTCCCTTCTTTACCCAGGGCCTCATGTGTGCTAAGCATGTGCTCTACCACCGAGCTACACCCCATCCCCTACTTTTCTCACTTAAAAAAACCTTTTCTATATTTTAAAATGTTTTTGTCTTGACTCCTTCTTAGAAGGAGGAAAATTCTAAATCTTTCACACAACCACCCACACAGGGAAGCAGAGTGAGGAGGCAGGGAGGTGGCTGGACCTCATTCTCGGCTCATCCTGCAGGTCTGGGCTCCTCCTCTGGATGTAGTCCTGACTGGGTGACAGGAGTATGGCTTGAGCAGACAGCAGGAGCCCTGTGTTCCTCGACTCAGTGCACACACCAGAGGGCTCTGCTATTACCTGGCCCAGAATGAGAATGTTACCCTGCTGTCAATGAGGAGGGTCAGGGAGTGGGGGTCATGCATGACCTGCCCTTCTGTCCCTCACAGGCTGCTCCAGCCGGAGGGTGCAGAGCCCCAGTAGCAAGAGCAACGACACTCTCAGTGGCATTTCCTCCATCGAGCCCAGCAAGCACTCAGGCTCCTCCCACAGCCTGGCCTCGGTGAGGAGCTGGGGGCGGGATGGCCAGGGCACCCAGCACAGCCCAACTCTGCCCTCGGGAGCTTCTGCACTGGCAGGGAGATGGCAGAAGAAGTTTCAGTTCATTCGCTCCTTTGCTCATCCACGCATGCAGAGATGGCCACTGGTCACTGGCTGCAGCCACGAGTGGGAGAAAGGTGGACAGGTGCACAAGAGAGGTGTCTTGGGGAAGGCACTTGTCTCTGAAAATACCTTCCTTCCTTCATTTCTCAGACACTGAGCGAGCACCTGCGTGGTGACAGGGCCACTGTTAGGTGCTGAGGATCGAGAGACAAATGAGACAAAGAGAAGCTTGTGTTTTCCTGGAGCACGGCTTTGGCTCATTCACTCGTCTAGTTAATAATTCATTCAGCAAGCTCGAGCCCAGCACTTACCCTGGGGACAGGGGTGAGCAAGGATGGTTCTTACCCTCAGGAGCCCACAGCCTCCCACAGGAGGGTGGTGGCCGCTCCTGTGGATGAGAGACTTGGCACCCGGTGGGCACTCTTGCCTTCCGAGTCTGACTAGTAGAGCAGGGACTGGGAGCAGGTTTCACAGGAGGCTGCTAAGTCCCAGGCTGGGCCTTGGCCGGGTTCCTCCTGCGTTGGTGGCTCTGACTGGCATTGTCAGGCACTCAAGCTGTGAATTCAGGTCATTCTTAGGGTTGAACACTGGGCAGGCTTGCAGGATGGTTTTGGGAGGCCGTGGGGGTGGGCTCAGCAGGGTCCTGGAAAGGGTCTACGGAGGCCTCACTCCTTGACCTTGTGCTTGGCACCCAGATGGTGGTGGTGAACTCGTCTGGCCCCACGGCTGCATGCTCGGGACCATGGGACGTCAGGGGGATGGAAGAGTCTGCGCCCACCACCGACGGCAGTGCCGAGAGTCTCTATGCACAAGGTGCATCCCGGAGGCTGGCCTCAGCTGGGCGGGGTGGGGGAGGGCTGCTTGGAGCAGCAGGGCTTGGGCCCTGTTCCAGGTGCTGCCCCGAGCCCCCCATTAGTGGTTTTCAGCCCTGTTTGAGCAGGGCCAGTGTCCAGGAATACACCTGGTCTACATGAAGGCCTGAAATCTGAGCGACTCTGAAGAAGAGCTTAGGACTCGGCTCCCCAGGCCTGCTGGGTTCTCGCTTTTTCTGGGACCACCTGCCTACCTCGGTGCTGCACCCCTCTTAAGCAAGGCATGGGAGGCGGGGGCCTGATTGTCCTCTCCTGCCTGTCCCCAGGCATGGAGCTCTTCGAGGAGGCGCTGCAGAAGTGGGAGCAGGCCCTGAGCGTGGGCCAGAGGGGGGACAACAGCAGCACCCCCACACCAGGGGACAACCTCCGGAACCCAGAGACCACCTCGGAGGCCCTGCCAGAGGTAGGTGGTCTTCCCCACATGTCTTGCTCCCCATCCTCGCCATTTGAGAAGGTTGGCGGCATGGATGTCCGGGTGGCTGCACTGTCTGAGGTGACAGCTTTCAATCTTGGCCTGCAGCTTCCCATCCACAAGGGGGTGTGAAACGGTTCATGACTGTGCTTGGCACAGTGCCTGGCACTTGGTAGTTCCTCAATGAATGATCATCAGACCCTCCTCCAACCCTGAGGAAAACGTGCATTGGTGACGGCCTGGAAGGAAACGGGCTCCATTCAGAGGGACCGGCTCACGGGGCCTTTGTTTTTCTTTTCTTTTTTTTTGTACCAGGGATTGAACTCAGGGGTGCTCTACCACTGAGCCACATCCCAGTCCTTTTTTTTTTTTTTGGCACCAGGGACTGAAATCAGGGGTACTCGACCACTGAGCCACATCCCCAGCCTATTTTGTGTTTTATGTAGAGACAGGGTCTCACTGAGTTGCTTAGCGCCTCGCCATTGCTGAGGCTGGCTTTGAACTCGTGATTCTCCTGCCTCAGCCTCCCTAAGTGCTGGGATTACAAGTGGAGCCACTGTGCCTGGCTCCCAGTCCTTTTAATTTTATTTATTTTGAGGTGGGTTCTCACTAAGTTGCTTAGGGTCTTGCTAAATTGCTGAGGTTGGCCTCAAACTTGCAGTCCTGCCTCAGCCTCTCAAGTCTCTGGGATTACACATGTACCCTACCATGCCTTATTTCTACCTATATTTGCAGAGATAATTCACATTTATTTATTTATTTATTTATGCCAGGGATTGAACTCAGGGGCACTCGACCACTGAGCCACATCCCCAGCCCTATTTTGTGTTTCGTGTAGAGACAGGGTCTCTCTGAGTTGTTTAGCGCCTCACCATTGCTGAGGCTGGCTTTGAACTTGCGATTCTCCTGTCTCAGCCTCCCTAAGTGCTGGGATTACGGCGTGCACCACCACACCTGGCATCTTTTCTTGAATGTATTCTTTTGGGACACTGTCTAGGGGGTTTTCTGGGGTGAATTTTTTTTTTCAATATTAGGAAAGAAAATTAAAGGCTGCTTCTTTTTTTGTGGTGCTGGTGATTGAAGCTAGGACCTCACACATGCTGGGCGGGTGCACTACCACTGAGCTACATCCCCAGCCCCAAGGCTTCTGTTTTGTACAGTAAACATTTCTGTAAAGAGAGCACCAAATATGTGTCTGAAGATGGATGTTCACTGAAGTTAAAGAACACAAAATCGGGGCTGGGGTTATGGCGCAGTGGTAGCGTGCTCGCCTAGCACGCATGAGGCACTGGGTTCGATCCTCAGCACCACATAAGAATAAAATAAAGATATTCTGTCCACCTACAACTAAAAAATGAATATTTAAAAAAAAAAAAAAAAACACAAAATCCTGGAAACTACCGATAGCTCATCAACATGGCCTGGAACACCTGTAGCCACTGCAAGCAGCAAGGGAAAGCTGTGTGGACTGATTCGCCCAGGGTGTGCCACTGAGTGACAAAAATAAGCCTCAGAACTGTGTGCCCAGCACTACCCTGTGTGTGTCAGCTTTGAACGTGTATGCTCAGTAGAGAGTGCTGATGTGTTCATGCATTTTCATTTTTCTCTGAATGGATGCACAGGAAATGATCATTTACTATGGGCAGAGGCCTGGAGAGGAAGGTGGGAAAGACTTTAATTTTGCTTTGCAGTACTTTTCTTTTCTGTTTGAAATTTTTTAGGTTTTTGTTGGTGCGGGGGATGGAACCCAGGGCCTTGCCATGCTAAGCACGTGCTCTACTGCTGAGCTGCACCCTCAGCCTCTCTAAGTTTTGTAATGTTGAACATATACTTATGGCAAGGTTTATATAGGGAGTGATGTTGTGGGCTTGGTTTTTTTTGGTACCAGGGATTGAACTCATGGGCACTCGACCACTGAGCCACATCTCAGCTCTATTTTGTGTTTTATGTAGAGACAGGGTCTCACTGAGTTGCTTAGCACCTCGCCGTTGCTGAGGCTGGCTTTGAACTCACGATTCTCCTGTCTCAGCCTCCCTAAGTGCTGGGATTACAGGCTTGCACCACCGCACCCGGCTGATGTTGTGGGCTATTTTTTCCCCCTCATCCCTTTCTGTATTGAAAAAGATAAAAAGCAAAACCAAAGGCTCCTGTCCTGCTGGAGAGAGGACAAGGGACAAGTGAGAGCCCTCTTTTCAGGAATGGCATGATGGCATCCATAGCCAGCCAGGAAATGGCAACAACTAGAGGCATTAAAAACAGGGAGTTTCCAGAGACTTGGGAGATGATTGCACCTTCAAGGTCAGGCTCAGCAAATTTAGCAAGACCCTCAGCAATGTACTGACCTGTTTTGAAATTAAAAACTAAAAAGGACTTGGGCTGTGGCTCACTGGTGAAGCACCCCTGGGTTCAATCCCCATCCTAAATCAAACCAAACCAGACCAGACCGGCACTTTGATCCAGGGACTCAGTTGCCCAGACGAGGGAGGAGCTGAGGGATGTGGGAAGAGATGGTGGCCCTGAGCTCAGGTCAGGGCTGTTCTATGGGAGCTGGACCCAAAGGGGGAATGACCCACAGTGAACATGCCCGCTTAGGGTGTGGGATCCAGGCTGAGGCAGGACGGGGAGGGGAGGATTTTTGTGCCCACTCCTCTGTCCCTCCACCTCTGCCTCCAAGCCTCACCTGCGTCTCCTGTTGGCCAGGAGCCAGCAGGTTGGGGTGCTGGCAAATAGTTTGCGGAGCTGGATTGTGCCTGGCACAGCTGCTCATGGGTTGAGGGTGCACCTGCCCTCTGCCCAGCTGAGGCACAAGCTCAGAGGCCTCCTGCCACGTGAGTGTGCCTGCAGAGCCAGGGGCAGCCATGAGGGCAGGGCAGTGCCTGGGGCGTGACGTGGAGGGCCCAGTGCACCGGCCCTCGTTGCTGGCCCATGCAGGTGGACGGTGGACACCTCAGCCGTCTGTCAGGGGAGGGCATCGGGGGAGGCAGCTTTGTTTGCCAATGTATTCATTGCGAAGGCTGCATCTTTTTTTTTTTTTTTTTTAATATTTTTTAGTTGTAGATGGACACAATATCTTTATTTTGTTTATTTATTTTTATGTGGTGCTATGGACCGAACCCAGTGCCTCACCTGTGCGAGGCAAGCGCTCTGCCACTGAGCCACAGCCCAGCTCCTAAAGCTGCACCTTAGGATCGTGGCCCTTGCACTGTTTTCCCCCCTGTGGAAGCAGTGACAGCTGCCCTGGAGGTCAGTGAGGACCCCAGAAATCCCTAAGAGGGAAACGGACGAGCACAGCCCCTGCCCCACAGCTCATGGTTGTGGTGTGGGGCAAAGGCCCTCAGCCTCCTGGGTGCTGGGCTCTCAGTGGGACAGGGTGCTTGTCACTGAGGCCTCATCTTTCCCCAAGAGTGGCCACCTCGGGCCCTCCCGGGCATGTTTCTATACTATAATTTTTTTATTTTTTAGATATTGATGGACCTTTATTTTATTCATTTATTTATATGTGGTGCTGAGAATCGAACCCAGTGCCTCACATATGCTAGGCAAGCACTCTACCACTGAGCCACAACTCCAGCCCCTATACTATAATTTTTAAAATAGCTTTATCCAATAGAATTCCTGTGCTATAAAATTTATACACTCAATTCGTATAATTCAGTGGCTTTTAGTACCTTCATGGAGTTGTCTGTCCATTGTGGAAATTGCTCCTAGAACATTTTCATGAAGGCCCTTATACTTTAGCGGTCAGCCCCACGTTTCCTGACCCCCAGGCCTGCACAGCCCTGAGGCTCCCTTCTCCATCTGTAGATGTGCCTGTTCCGGACAGTTTATAAGTGGAAACATGCAGTGTGGTTTTCTGTTGTTGGCTTCCCTCGTGTAGCATAATGTTTCCAAAATTCCCTGCTGAATGACATTCAGCCTGTGGGTGTCCATTTTATTTATCCATTTGGTTGATTTTTTTTTTTTTTTTTTAATTTTTTTTATAGACATTTGTTTTATTTATTTATTTATACGTGGTGCTGAGGATCGAACCCAGGGCCTCCCGCATGCGAGGCAAGCGCTCTACCGCTGAGCTACAATCCCAGCCCTTGGTTGATTTTTATATATCACTTGATGGATGTTTGAGTTATTTGCATTGTGACTGTTGTAAGAATGCTCTGTGAGCATTTGTGTATGGGTGTTGTTTTTTTTTTTTTTTTTTTAATATCGAGGATTGAACTCAGGGGCCCTCG